>JAJOZX010003781.1:365000-370000 GCA_023014485.1 Bathynomus jamesi | reverse complement strand
AAAAATACGATAAGTTTTTTTATTTTTATATTTTTATTTGGAATCTTTCAAACATCTGATCATGTGTTTAAAAGTGGGAAACTTAACCTTGAACTGCCTTCCCCCAACATTTAGGCTTATATGATACATGTATTTGTAAAATGAACTACACTTCATTACGGGACTCTGCTTTGGTCACTGCTACGAGACTCCCTTGTTAGCAGCCTCGCTGCGGGGAGGGGGCAGAGGCCCCTTGCCTCCTTAACTTTTTAGATTCCGGCCTGAGCCATGGTCGAAAGAGGTCGAACCTCTACCCCTGTAAAATTCAGACCACTACCTGTAAATTTGTAAGAAGTAAATTACAGTAAGAGAAACTTTTTATTTTCCCCCTCGAGTTGGGCTATCTTCAGAGGAACGTAGTCAGTAAAGTCGATAAGTTATAAAAGAAAAGTCGATTATTTTAATCTCAGAGAAAGTAGCAGAGTATTATAGCAAGAGAAGAATTAATAACTGTCGACCTTAAAGCGAGAGAAAAGAATTAGAATGTTATAGAAGAAATATCCGTTGCTGCCTCCCAACTAGAACCCCCGTCAATTCGAACCACCCAGGGCCATAGACGGAGGGGTTAACAGAGTGGCGACCCTATAGCCAGGATAAACCTTTGGCGCCCCTACTACCAAGATTAGAAGAATATTTTAAGAAGAGGGGTTAACAACTGGCGACCCTTTGCCCAGGATAAGAAAGAGACAACCCAAGCACCATAGAAGATATTGGCATAACAGTCTGGCGAGTCTGTAGCAAAGAGTTTAACAAGTGGCGACCCACCATTTGACCGGCGTGTCACGACTTCTAGTTCGTAACATCCACCCTTGAACCAGTGTGTCACGACTCCAAGTTCTCCACGCCTAGTTTTCATCCAAGAAGAAGTAGCCAGCAAGACACGTCTTCAGGACACGTCTCTACGGATTTCGCCGTAGAAATTTTGTTAAGTACAGAGTTGTTTTATTTAGGTAATTTGTAAACATTTGAAAAGTCAGTATTATTAACAGTTAATAATAAGTATCAAGCCAGAATTTACAAGAAACACTGAACACTTCAGACACCAGTGATACATTTTTTTTAGTGAAACAGTAATTTTCACAGAAGTTAAAAGTAACAGAAGTTAAAAGTAACAGAAGTTAAAAGTAACAGAAGTTAAAAGTAACAGAAGTTAAAAGTAACAGAAGTTAAAGTAACAGAAGTTAAAAGTAACAGAAAGAGTTAATTTCAGAGTTAATTTCACTATTATAGTCAGTATAGAATAATTTTATATTATGTACCAAACATAATAGTACCGTACTTTCGCGTACATTCGAGTGAAATGTTGTTTACATTTTTTATTTTTGTTGCAATTTTTTTCAAATTATTGAATTGAATTGGCTTGCAAATTAAGAAAGAGAGAGTTTATAGAGAGTTTATAGAATTATAGAGATACTCGAAGTAATTTCGAGTCAGTTTTAGTTGCAAATAAGTTGCAAATCAGTTTTCAGTTTCAGTTGGTTGCATCCAAGAGGGACAACCAAACCCCAGAGATTTATAAAGATACTCGAAGTAGTTTCGAGTCAGTTTTATTTGCAAATAAGTTGCAAATCAGTTTTCAGTTTCAGTTGGTTGCATCCAAGAGGGACAACCAAACCCCAGGGATTTGTAAAGATACTCGAAGTAGTTTCGAGTCAGTTTTAGTTGCAAATAAGTTGCAAATCAGTTTTCAGTTTCAGTTGGTTGCATCCAAGAGGGACAACCAAACCCCAGAGATTTATAAAGATACTCGAAGTAGTTTCGAGTCAGTTTTATTTGCAAATAAGTTGCAAATCAGTTTTCAGTTTCAGTTGGTTGCATCCAAGAGGGACAACCAAACCCCAGAGATTTGTAAAGATACTCGAAGTAGTTTCGAGTCAGTTTTAGTTGCAAATAAGTTGCAAATCAGTTTTCAGTTTCAGTTGGTTGCATCCAAGAGGGACAACCAAACCCCAGAGATTTATAAAGATACTCGAAATAGTTTCGAGTCAGTTTTAGTTGCAAATAAGTTGCAAATCAGTTTTCAGTTTCAGTTGGTTGCATCCAAGAGGGACAACCAAACCCCAGAGATTTATAAAGATACTTGAAGTAGTTCAAGTCAGTTTTATTTACAAATAAGTTGCAAATCAGTTTTCAGTTTCAGAAGGTTGCATCCAAGAGGGACAACCGCCCCAGAGATTTATAGAAATACTTGATAAGAGTTCAAGTCAGAAGGTTGCATCCAAGAGGGACAAGCGCCCCAGAGATTTATAGAAATACTTGATAAGAGTTCAAGTCAGATGGTTGCATCCAAGAGGGACAACCGCCCCAGAGATTTATAGAAATACTTGATAAGAGTTCAAGTCAGAAGGTTGCATCCAAGAGGGACAACCGCCCCAGAGATTTATAGAAATACTTGATAAGAGTTCAAGTCAGAAGGTTGTATCCAAGAGGGACAACCGCCCCAGAGATTTCAGAAGTATTCGAAGTCAGTTTTATTCGAAGTCAGTTTTATTCGAAGTCAGTTTTATTCGAAGTCCGTTTTATTCGAAGTCCGTTTTATTCGAAGTCCGTTTTATTCGAAGTCCGTTTTATTCGAAGTCCGTTTTATTCGAAGTCCGTTTTATTCGAAGTCCGTTTTATTCGAAGTCCGTTTTATTCGAAGTCCGTTTTATTCGAAGTCCGTTTTATTCGAAGTCCGTTTTATTCGAAGTCCGTTTTATTCGAAGTCCGTTTTATTCGAAGTCCGTTTTATTCGAAGTCCGTTTTATTCGAAGTCAGTTTTATTCGAAGTCAGTTTTATTCGAAGTCAGTTTTATTCGAAGTCAGTTTTATTCGAAGTCAGTTTTATTCGAAGTCAGTTTTATTCGAAGTCAGTTTTATTCGAAGTCAGTTTTATTCGAAGTCAGTTTTATTCGAAGTCAGTTTTATTCGAAGTCAGTTTTATTCGAAGTCAGTTTTATTCGAAGTCAGTTTTATTCGAAGTCAGTTTTATTCGAAGTCAGTTTTATTCGAAGTCAGTTTTATTCGAAGTCAGTTTTATTCGAAGTCAGTTTTATTCGAAGTCAGTTTTATTCGAAGTCAGTTTTATTCGAAGTCAGTTTTATTCGAAGTCAGTTTTATTCGAAGTCAGTTTTATTCGAAGTCAGTTTTTCGAAGTCAGTTTTATTCGAAGTCAGTTTTATTCGAAGTCAGTTTTATTCGAAGTCAGTTTTATTCGAAGTCAGTTTTATTCGAAGTCAGTTTTATTCGAATTCAGTTTTTAAGTCCCAAGTCATTCCTCTCTAGCCAGTTCCTCTTTCCTTTTGGCTGTGTTTTCGGAGCATATTTTCCTAAATTTTCAGCGTCTTTTCTTCCAAGGTTGTTAGCATTTCCTCCGTTGTTTTATTCTCCAAGACTGTTCTCCACTCTATTTGGGCCATGTGTGATCTGATTTCTTCCCAATTTATGGTCTTAGAGTTTAAGTTAAAAGCCCCAAATTTGCTTCTTCCTTCCGTATGTGTATTAATGCTTTGTAAATTACTATAGGGAGGAACATGCCGTTCCCCCGTTTTGTTTGAACTCTCTTAATTTTTGTTCTAAGTAGTGACAAGCAATCCCTTTTCTTAAAAAAAAAAAAAAAAAAATGTAATTGTCAATTTCAGACATATACCCCCGCTTAGTCACTCAATTCCCCCGAATGTAGTACTCCAAACTTTTTTTTTTAAATTTTATTTTAACACCCCAACCCCAGTTGAACCTAGTGTCAACCAGAGCAATGGTTCAACCATGGTTAATTCCTTTTTGGTACTATGGAACATAACCTCAATTTATGTTAAGTTGTGTTTTTTATTTTTAAGTATACTATGTTTAGTTCATTAAAATGCATAATTGATTTCTATTTTTAATTTGTATTCTTAATTTTCTTAATTCAATTATCGTACCGATACTTCTGGTTAATGTTAATGGTTATATAGTTCATATATAGCTAGGAATGTTACTAGTCGAATTTAATTCCATCTTCAAAATTTAATTTTTAATACCGCTAGATTTGCTTTCATTACTTGTAAGGTCCTCTAAGTACGTTTTTTTTTATTACCTTAATACGTGTAACTGATGTAATTAAATACTTAAATATACCTTGAACTTAAAGGATTTTATAATAATAATAATAATAATAACCCTTAAACGTTTACACACATACGTATGCACACTATATATATACAAACCTTATGCTAAAATCATTGGATATCACAATAAACTATTTCAGTGCGTGTAAGTGCTAACTTTGCTAAATTTATATAGTCTTAAGCATTTTGCTTACTATGTATAAATTTTTGCTCAGGCATTTATTCAGTTAATTTAAAAATCCTCTCAGCTAATGTCCCTCAAAATTATAAGATACACACTTTGTATCTAATACACACAAATACACACTAGACCACAGGCCTATACATTATCAATTACGTAATTCGTTTTTTTACCTACAATAGTCAATAAAATTAGTTATAGACTACGATCAGGGTAACTTTGAAAAAATAATTTATATTTTTCCCTTTTACCTACTATTCATTATGTATGTAATTTTCCCCACAGAAAACTAAATTTTTTTTTTCAAATTTAACAATATCATTCTTTGTCTAACTTAATTGTTTGTCTAAATTAACGTATTAATCCTTTTATTCTGTTTGCATAAAATTAGTTTTAATCTTTGAATTTTTATATTTTATAAAAAACTCTCTAAGCAAGTGTCATGTTAAAAATTTGATTACTCTGCATTGTACCCAACCACCCGAACTCGTTCTGTATAAAACTTGTAATGTAAAGAAAAATTTGTCATCTAACTTGAATTAGTTAGGATGTTATTTTCTCAATTGTATTGTATGAATTGTGCCCTATTATATTATTGTATAAGTATCATTTTAAAGGGGAGAGCAATGTAAAAATGAACAATGAATAATCAATATTCATTTTTTACATGAGAACCAAAATCGCTTAACGCGAGT
>JAJOZX010003781.1:350000-352500 GCA_023014485.1 Bathynomus jamesi | reverse complement strand
ATTGCGAACGTTATAGAAGTAAAGCACTCAATTCCAGAACCGATAGATTCGACTATAGCAGAACTTAAATTGAACGATTTCAAACTTCTTGTTGCGGTTATATATAGGCCCCCAAATCAAACAGCTGATACGGACGAAGCGTTATATCGTGAACTAAAGAGAATAATCGGTAGTGAGCAGGCTTTAGTTATGGGTGACTTTAATTGCGCCAACGTGAATTACGATACAATGCAGGGAGACGCGAAGGTAATCGTTTAGTTAATTTTCTCGAGGATAGCTTTCTTATTCAAAAGGTTGGGGAACCTACGAGGTTGGACAGTATTTTAGATTTAGTAATAACTACGGATGATAGGCTAATTACTGAGCTTCAAGTAATAGAACCGTTGAGCAATAGCGATCACAATATGGTAGAGTTTGTCCTCTCAGTAAGTCACTCGAAACCAACTAACTCGACTAAAATTCCTAACTTCCAGCACGCAGACTTTAGTAAATTTCGAAATAAATTTTCACACGTCAATTGGGAAAACGTAATGGGGAACTCCAACGCAAAACTAATGTGGGAATCGTTCGTAACGGTATTTAGGACTATAAATGAGGAATGTGTACCGTACAAAATTAAGCGTGCGAAAGTAAACAACAAGCCCTTGTGGTTTACTTGTAGAGTAGGAGACATTATAAAGAGTAGAGATAGGGCTTATAGGCTATATAAGTGCGATAAAGATAATCTGTTGTTACGAAACAACTACATATCTCTAAGGCGTGAAGCTAAAAGTGTAATAAAAAAGTCAAAACGCGAATTTGAAATCTCCATAGCTCGTGACGGTAAAGAAAACCCCAAGCGATTCTTTCAATACGTCAATAATAGAAATCCAGTAAAAAGTGTCTTAGGTCCATTAAAAATGTAAATGGAGATCTAGTCTCTGAAAACAAGGAAATGGCTACCTTGCTAAACGAATTTTTTACGTCAGTTTTTACTATAGAAGATGTAACGAATATCCCTACGGTCATAGACATAATACCTTTTGATAATGGTAATATTTTGGATAATATTGTCGTTAGTGAAGGGGAAGTAATGCGCTATATTGATAAAATGAAAACGCGTAAATCACCGGGTCCGGATTCCATATATCCCATACAACTAAAAGAATTAAAAGATAGCATTGTTGTGCCGCTAACAAAGATTTTTAATGCGTCTATTTCTGAGGGGTGCGTACCAGATAATTTCAAGTTAGCAACGTAACACCTATCTTTAAGAAAGGCGATAAAGGTGCGGCGGGAAATTATAGGCCAATCAGTTTAACGTCTGTTGTAGGTAAGCTTTTGGAATCAATAATTAGGGATCGTATAGTCGAACACTTAGAATACCATAAACTTGTTAGAAATACGCAGCACGGATTTAGGCGAAACAAATCTTGCTTAACTAATCTTTTAGAATTTTTCCAAAGCGTGGTTGACGATTACGATAGACATCGGGCGGTTGATGTAGTGTATTTAGATTTTCAAAAAGCGTTTGACACCGTGCCGCACAAAAGACTCATTGAAAAAACTAAGGCTCATGGAATCAGGGGTGTAGTAATAAATTGGCTAGAAGAGTGGTTGCGAGGCAGGAAACAGAGGGTGGTCGTTGATGGAGCGGAGTCGTGCTGGGCTAATGTAGCGAGTGGCGTTCCTCAGGGTTCTGTATTGGGCCCCTTGCTTTTTCTTATATATATTAACGATTTAGATGTCGGCCTAGTCAGTACAGTTTCAAAGTTTGCGGATGACACGAAGCTGGGTGGTAGGGCGATTAATGACGAAGATAGAGGTAAATTCAGGAAGATCTGACTAAATCGTTGATTGGTCAGTTACATGGCAAATGAGATTTAACGTTGATAAGTGCAAATTTGCATATAGGTTCGCGTAACGGTAAATTTGCGTATAGTATGTCAGGAAAGATTTAACAAGCGTAGAACAGAAAAAGATTTAGGAGTTATAGTCACTGGTGATTTAAAAGTAGCGAAACAAAGTACAGCAGCGGTCAATAAGGCGAACAAAGTGTTAGGTTTTATAGCTCGAAATTTTGAGTACAAATCGCGCGATATTATAGTTCCACTTTATAAATCATTAGTTAACCCCATTTGGAGTACGCGGTCCAATTTTGGAATCCGTATATGCGCAAAGATAGAGACAAAATCGAAAGAGTTCAAAGACGAGCAACTAAGATGATTCCGTCGCTTAGGTCAAGTCGTACGAGGATAGGCTTAAGGAGTTAAAATTGACAACACTCGAGACCAGGAGGTTAAGGGTGATCTAATCCAGGTTTTCAAAATTATGAATGGTTTCGATAACGTGATAGAGATAGCTTTTTCGAAATATCTCAATATAATAGGACTAGAAATAACGGGTGTAAGTTGACAAGTAGAAGGTTCGAGACAGTAGTTGCGAAAAACTTTTTTTACGCATAGAATAGTAAATAGCTGGAATAGTTTGCCGGTAGAAGTATTAGTAGCACGTCTATAAC
>JAJOZX010003781.1:292500-342500 GCA_023014485.1 Bathynomus jamesi | reverse complement strand
ACCTTCGAAAGCTCCCAAACATGACAGACTAAAAGAAAGTCTGAGTGATCTTGACCTGGCAGCAACTTGGGATCGCGAGGGCCTTTCTGTTCGACAGGCAACATCAGCGTTTGCTGCGACTGCAAAATCCCTAGCTCTCGGTCCTGACAGTGTTCCATCAAAGAGCACGGTTCACCGCTTCCGACAAAAGGCCCGTACAATGATAGGGACCAATGTTATTGGCCACCTCGAGCAGCTTCCACCTCGACTGCAGATCCACTGGGACACAAAGATACTCACTGACATCGAACAGGAGGGTAAGTCAGTCGATCGGATTGCTGTTGTGGTGACTGGGGATGGTGTGGAAGAGCTATTAGGAGCACCGAAAATAATAGACGGCACAGGACAGCAAATGGCAAGCGCAGTCCATCAAGCGCTCACCCTAGTCGGAATTGAGGACAAGATCATAGGCATGGTGTTTGACACGACGGCATCAAACACAGGGATAGTGCAAGGTGCGTGTGCGCGTTTGGAAGCGGCATTGGGAAGATCTCTTTTATGGTTTGCTTGCCGTCATCACGTTCACGAAGTGATTCTCAAGGATGTCTTCGTCGTGTGCCTAGGAACACCACCAAGTCCTCAAATCCCACTTTTCAGGAGATTCAAGGAGGCCTGGCCATCAATGAACCACTGTCAGTTGGATGCATTTGACAAGGACGAGGTGGCTAAAGCCTTCATAAATGACAATGCTTGCCTTTCACAAATGCGACTTCAGGTAATAGACTATCTCCGCGATGCCCTAAGAAGTGGTAATCATCCTCGAGAGGATTATGAAGAACTTCTTCGACTGAGCATCTTGTACCTCGGAGACGATGTAGGACGTTACAAGCTTCGGCCTCCAGGGGCTTACCATCAGGCCAGATGGATGGCTAAAGGTATTTACTGCCTGAAAATAGCATTACTGCAGTCCTAGTTCTCCGAACTTCGTCTCCAAGAACTGCAAGGGGTTCGCCGTATGGCTCTCTTCGTGAGCCTTGTATACGTGCGTCACTGGCACGAGACTCCCATCGCCATCAAATCTCCCAAAAATGACGTTAGGCTGTGCAATCTTCTTGTAGGTTACCCTAACAAGGACGTTGGAAACAGCTTACCGGGCTGTGCTCCGTCATCTGTGGTATATCTCGGAGGACTTAATCTGTCTTGCACTGTTTGATGACAGAGTTGACGACAATGAAAAGCGTAACATGACGGCTAACCTGAAAAAGCGCCCTGGGAAAGGACTCAAACGGGTCCAAGGCAAGGGACTGCAAGTGGATGGCCGTTTAAGTCCGTGGGTGACGAGTCGATCCACCACACTCTTCCAGTTTCTCCAAGTTGAGCCCACGTTTCTCACCAAAGACCCTGAAACATGGCCTACTGACAAAAACTACCGTCTGGCAAAGAGCCGAGCTGCAGAACTGATGGTGGTCAATGATGCAGCAGAGCGAGGCATCGCACTCATTGAGAAATACACAAGCAAACCTCTGTGCCGTGATGAAGAAGACCTCCAGTTCCTCCTTCGAACTGTCTACTCACACCGACGGAATGTGAGCCGGAAGGGAACAAAAACGGATCTCATGAAACACGTGTTTAGTTAAAATGCATAAATGTGATGCTTTGAAATTGTTGTTTGTGTGTTAAGATTAAAATACATGTTTATTTTGTATAATCATCTTTGTGATGGAACTTTTGAAAGAAATATTTCAGTTAATTTGCCTTTCAGTTAAGAGGAGAAATAAAGTGTTCAAAGTTCGGGACCTTTAAATTTCCTTCGATCTCCCTGCAATTTTACAGGAAGACTTCTAATGGGAAACATCAAAAGAGCGCAACACGAGCGGATTTGTATCCCGAAAACAAATTTGGCCCCCTATGAATTTGGGACACCCTAATAAATATATTATATATATATATATATATATATATATACACATATATAAAATAATTCTATATATATATATATATATATATACACACATATATATATATATATATATATATACACACACATATATATATATATATATATACACACACACACACACACACATATATATATATATATATATATATATATATATATATATATATATATATATATATATACATATATATATATATACACACATATATATATATATATATATATATATATATATATATATATATTATATACACTATATATATACAGGGTGTCCCAAAAAACTATATACTCTTTATAGCATCATATATTTTAAAATTAAAAAAAAAACCAAACAATATATTGTTATAGCAATTGCCAATGAAAGGTAAATTAGTAATCTAAGTGATCAAAATGTTATAGCGAGTTGTTTGCATATAAAATTTAATTAACTGCGCCAAGTGCTCAAAATGTTCTCCGGCGGCATGAATGCACTTTTGAATGCGTCGACTAAGCCTGGCCTTGTTTTATCAAAGGCCTTGTGATGGCGAAGCCTATGGACCGAACGTAGTCTAGTCACTCACTAGCTTGCTTCGGACTTAGCCTACGCACTCATTCCACGATACAAACTCTACAGCATTCAACTTTATTCAGTTCAGCAAAAGAACCCATGTTGCGTAAACATTTGACACTGGAGCAACGAAAAGGTGTTCTGAAATGGTATTGGAAATTTGAGAATGTGTCCGAAGTCCAGCGGCAATGGAACCGGAAATTTGGTACAAAGCCACCGACACGTCTCGCCATTACAAGCATCCTTGACAAGTTTGAGGCAGAGGGATCTTCTCAAGATATGCACAAGCGAAGATCTGGACGACGCAAATCAAGTGCGAGTGATGAAAATTCCGTTTTAGTGTTGCAAAAATTTAATCGATCACCACAGAAATCAGTTAGGCAATGCGCCCGTGAGACCGGAATCAGCAAATCAGGTGTTCACCGGATTTTAAAGTCGGCAAAATGGAAAAGCTGCATTCCAAGTCTGTTACACGCCATGACTGAAGATGACCCTGATCGCAGACTCGAATTTTGTGAATGGTTTCAGTCAATGGAAGCCGAAGACGTACAGTTTGCTAACAAAATCGTGTGGTCTGATGAAGCTACCTTCAAGCTGAATGGCACAGTAAATCGACACAACTGTAGGTACTGGTCACTTGATAATCCACACGTTTATGTGGATGAACATGTTAATTTACCAGGATTAACAGCATGGTGTGGTTTATCATCCAGGGGTTTGGTTGGACCATTTTTCTTTAATGGGACAGTTACCGGTGCCGCATATCTCGACATGCTGCGGACAGAAATTATACCTGCAGTTCGGAAGTTGTTTGGAAACGACGACTTTTACTTTCAACAAGATGGAGCCCCCCCCACTCATTATCATTCTGATGTCAGAAGGTACATCGATGAAACGACGTTGCCTAACCGTTGGATAGGACGAAGAGGAAGCGTTGAGTATCCTCCACGTTCACCGGACTTGACTCCACTTAATTTTTACTTGTGGGGCTACGTGAAGGATGCAATTTATGGTACAAGACCTGCAACACTCGAACACCTTAAGGATGCAATTAGGGAAAAGTGCGGGACCATCACAGCATCCACATTAGTCCATGTCTGCGAATCAGTTAGTCGACGCATTCTTAAAGTGCATTCATGCCGCCGGAGAACATTTTGAGCACTTGGCGTAGTTAATTAAATTTTATATACAAACAACTAGCTATAACATTTTGATCACTTAGATTACTAATTTACCTTTCATTGGCAATTGCTATAACAAAATATTGTTTTTTTTTTTTTTAAATTATAAAATATATGATGCTATAAAGAGTATATAGTTTTTTGGGGGACACCCTATATATATATATACATATATGAAAATTATTTCACGAAGGTAACACGTGAAAAAAATTTATGATGAATAAAACCACGAAGGAAAGGAAACACAAAATGGTGCTCAAGCGCTTTCGTCTAATGACATCCTCAGGAACACTGAAGTACATAAAAAGGTTAAGCCTATATATAGGTTACAGAAAGAAAAAAAGAAAAAATAAATAACATACATACACACACACACACAACATATATATATATATATACATACATATCTATATATACAAATACATACACACATACATACATACATATATATACAATAAACAGAGAAGTAAAAATAATAAAAAAAAAAAAAAAAATTAAAAATTAAAACCTTAAACGATTACCAGTGAGGCGTACAGATTTTGTAAGGAAAAATATCGATTTTTAGCACAAGATCAAATGGATTATAAAAATACAAATTTATACTAGAACTCTGCCGGGTTTTAACACAATGCTGCTATGGTCAGGTTTCGATATAAAAAAATGCAAATTAAAAGTTAATCGATTTTTAGCACAAGATCAAATGGATTATAAAAATACAAATTTATACTGTCCGGGTTTTAACACAATGCTGCCTATGGTCAGGTTTCGATATATATAAAAAAAAATAATAAAAAAATAAAATGCAAATTAAAAGTTAATAAAGTAGAAAACAAGTTTACCAAAGATTTAATGTTTTACCTTCTTATCTATATCTGTTTTAAAGGAATTCAACATAACAGGATCGAGTTGAAAAAGACCTTTGCTTATGTTGAAGTTATTTGAAAGTTGGATAATGGCAGACTCAAGAATATTTCTATTAACAATGTTGCTTGAATGGAATAAAACTGAAGCATTATTCCAATCAATACAGTGGCTAACTCTGACAAATGGACAAAAAGGGCACTGGACAACTGTCCTGTTCTAACGGAATATTGATGCTGTTTTATACGTGTGTGCAAATCCTTTCCCGTCTGACCTATGTAAAAGGAATCACATTGTTTACAACCAATTTTATAGATAATGCCTGAATTATTGGTAGGGCTATTTTTTACTATGATATTTTTCACAATATTGTTATATGAAAATACTACATTAATATCCAAAAGTTTAAGTACATTAGCAATGCCTAAAAAGCCCGGGAAAAATGGAAGTACTAAAATATTTTTTGACAAAGTACGAGTGTTAATATTGACACGATAGAAAGTTCGTTTTGCCTTGTTGAGACAAGATTCCATAAACGCAGATGGATAACACAAATCACTTCCAATACCGTTGATTTTTTCCAATTCGGCATCGATGTATTCCGGACTGGCGATCCTAAGGGCGCGGAGAAACATTGATGAAAATATGGCCTTCTTAGTGGGGGTATCATGTCCCGAGTAAAAGTGTACGTAGGACAAATTGTTTGTCGTTTTCCGATAGATACTAAACTTAAAACCTGGGCTTTCCCTATGTACACGCACATCCAAAAATGGGATTGAATTGTCTTGCTCAACTTCTAAAGTAAACTTAATGGAGGGGACTTGATCATTTAACTGAAGGAGGAAGCTATCCAGGTCACGATTCATGGGCCAGATACACAAAATATCGTCGACGTACCGCAACCAAGGGATGCCAACCCCCAGGATTCTCGGAATATAGGTAATTTCGAAAAACTCCATATAAATATTGGAGAGGAGGGGCGATAAGGGGTTGCCCATAGCCATCCCAAAAACTTGTTGATAATACTCGTTATTGAAAGTGAATTTACAGTCTTTGATGCAAAGCTTAATGAGTTCCAAAACAATGTGTGAAGGTAGTGGCAGGTCATACTTATGTAATTCTTGGGAGAGAAAGTCAAGCATATCGTCAATCGGCACTTTTGTAAACAATGAACAAACATCAAAACTAATCAATTTATCGTTAGTTTCAGTACGTGCATTATTCAATTTTTCCGTAAGATCCATGGAATTTTTACATGTGAATCAGAGATAGTTCCGAGAATGGGGGACAAGACTTTGACAAGCCATTTGGAGAGTTTATAAGTAATAGAGCCCACCGAGCTAATAATAGGGCGCATAGGGTTACCAGGTTTGTGGGTTTTAATAAGACCGTAAAGGTAGGGCAGAGCAGGTATATAGAACGTACTTCAGTGTTCCTGAGGATGTCATTAGACGAAAGCGCTTGAGCACCATTTTGTGTTTCCTTTCCTTCGTGGTTTTATTCATCATAATATTTTTCACGTGTTACCTTCGTGAAATAATTTTCATATAATGCTCACCACGCGTTCCTTCGGCTTGCTGTTCCCTCTCTTGTCTCCGTTTGTGTCCGTGTTTTCTTCTACATTAATGAAGGGGCATGCAATTCGTATCCGACGGAAGTTTCTTACTAAGTGTCTGGAGGAGCAAGTTCTTCCCAAATCCCTGCTTCCGATTCGCCTCAGACAAATTGACGACCATCCGTTTCAACAACTTCAGCAGATTAATTTTAAAGAAACATATTGAAGTCACCAGACAAAATGAGTGGTCCGCCTTCAAAAATTTAAACATCGGCAAACATAATTTTGTAACCGTTATTCCCCAACCGTGGATCCAACCTTTGTTTGATGAAATTTACAACGAGTTGCGTCGGAGAACTACTTCACTTCGTAACATTTTGGATCGAAAAATTAAAAGTCTCATTCGAGATAGTCAGTGGAGTAAAAAAGCAAGCTCAAAGTGTGTTTTGAACCTTTCTTCGAAAAACATTAGTGACGATGCAAAAAGTGCCCTTGGATATGGTATGTCCTTTTTATTGTTAAAAAACCTTCGGCTTTACAAATTTGTTACAGTCTCGCGTGTTTTGAAAAACAGTGTAATCTCCCTCAGTATTTGTTTAACATAGTTAAAGGCCTCGTTTATAGTGCGGCGAATGGTAATTACGAAGATAACTTTCCTAAACGTTTTCGCAATAGCCTCTCACAATTAAAAAAAGATGGGGATCTCCATATTACTAAAGCAGACAAGGCTAACACCATAGTTATTATGGACAAAGTGGACTACATCGGAAAGATGAACGAGCTTCTCCAGGACCCCGGCACATACACCAAACTTAGGAAGAACCCGCAGGATGACGTCATCAACTCATTTAATAGTGGCTTGAAACGCCTTCTCAAAGATCATAAGAACTTAATTCCGCTTTTCATGTCCACTTCACCTGCTCTGCCCTACCTTTACGGTCTTATTAAAACCCACAAACCTGGTAACCCTATGCGCCCTATTATTAGCTCGGTGGGCTCTATTACTTATAAACTCTCCAAATGGCTTGTCAAAGTCTTGTCCCCCATTCTCGGAACTATCTCTGATTCACATGTAAAAAATTCCATGGATCTTACGGAAAAATTGAATAATGCACGTACTGAAACTAACGATAAATTGATTAGTTTTGATGTTTGTTCATTGTTTACAAAAGTGCCGATTGACGATATGCTTGACTTTCTCTCCCAAGAATTACATAAGTATGACCTGCCACTACCTTCACACATTGTTTTGGAACTCATTAAGCTTTGCATCAAAGACTGTAAATTCACTTTCAATAACGAGTATTATCAACAAGTTTTTGGGATGGCTATGGGCAACCCCTTATCGCCCCTCCTCTCCAATATTTATATGGAGTTTTTCGAAATTACCTATATTCCGAGAATCCTGGGGGTTGGCATCCCTTGGTTGCGGTACGTCGACGATTTTTGTGTATCTGGCCCATGAATCGTGACCTGGATAGCTTCCTCCTTCAGTTAAATGATCAAGTCCCCTCCATTAAGTTTACTTTAGAAGTTGAGCAAGACAATTCAATCCCATTTTTGGATGTGCGTGTACATAGGGAAAGCCCAGGTTTTAAGTTTAGTATCTATCGGAAAACGACAAACAATTTGTCCTACGTACACTTTTACTCGGGACATGATACCCCCACTAAGAAGGCCATATTTTCATCAATGTTTCTCCGCGCCCTTAGGATCGCCAGTCCGGAATACATCGATGCCGAATTGGAAAAAATCAACGGTATTGGAAGTGATTTGTGTTATCCATCTGCGTTTATGGAATCTTGTCTCAACAAGGCAAAACGAACTTTCTATCGTGTCAATATTAACACTCGTACTTTGTCAAAAAATATTTTAGTACTTCCATTTTTCCCGGGCTTTTTAGGCATTGCTAATGTACTTAAACTTTTGGATATTAATGTAGTATTTTCATATAACAATATTGTGAAAAATATCATAGTAAAAATAGCCCTACCAATAATTCAGGCATTATCTACAAAATTGGTTGTAAACAATGTGATTCCTTTTACATAGGTCAGACGGGAAAGGATTTGCACATACGTATAAAACAGCATCAATATTCCGTTAGAACAGGACAGTTGTCCAGTGCCCTTTTTGTCCATTTGTCAGAGTTAGCCCACTGTATTGATTGGAATAATGCTTCAGTTTTATTCCATTCAAGCAACATTGTTAATAGAAATATTCTTGAGTCTGCCATTATCCAACTTTCAAATAACTTCAACATAAGCAAAGGTCTTTTTCAACTCGATCCTGTTATGTTGAATTCCTTTAAAACAGATATAGATAAGAAGTGTAAAACATTAAATCTTTGGTAAACTTGTTTTCTACTTTATTAACTTTTAATTTGCATTTTATTTTTTATTATTTTTTTTTATATATATCGAAACCTGACCATAGGCAGCATTGTGTTAAAACCCGGACAGTATAAATTTGTATTTTTATAATCCATTTGATCTTGTGCTAAAAATCGATTAACTTTTAATTTGCATTTTTTTATATCGAAACCTGACCATAGGCAGCATTGTGTTAAAACCCGGCAGAGTTCTAGTATAAATTTGTATTTTTATAATCCATTTGATCTTGTGCTAAAAATCGATATTTTTCCTTACAAAATCTGTACTCCTCACTGGTAATCGTTTAAGGTTTTAATTTTTTATTTTTTTTTTTATAATTTTTTATTATTTTTACTTCTCTGTTTATTGTATATATATGTATGTATGTATGTGTGTATGTATTTGTATATATAGATATGTATGTATATATATATATATATGTATGTGTGTGTGTGTGTATGTATGTTATTTATTTTTTCTTTTTTTCTTTCTGTAACCTATATATAGGCTTAACCTTTTTATGTACTTCAGTGTTCCTGAGGATGTCATTAGACGAAAGCGCTTGAGCACCATTTTGTGTTTCCTTTCCTTCGTGGTTTTATTCATCATATATATATATATATACGTGTGTGTGTGTATATATACATATATATATAAATGAAAAGGTTTATTGGCAGACTATAGTCCATATGACAAATAATATTAATACAATGACAGTTCATATACTAAGGATGGAAATATATACAATTGATTAGAAATAATACTGCATTGTCGAAGTTAAGTGGAGCTACAGACAGACGTTTTCGTACCAAGAAGTCCATAGCTTAGAGGATAAATGGCAGGACTCATGGATAGCTTGGATGATCGGGTTGGTTGATTTTTTAATTCTTTGCATTAGACTGTATTGAGCACGTCTTCTTACCTCCGGGAAGCTCAGGACATTGCGGGTAGCAAACATTTGCGAAGCTGAGCATCTCGGGGGTAATTTATGTAAGAGTCTAAAAGACCTGTTGTACAGCAAATTTAGGGTTCTGCCAGAACCTTTTTTATAATTCACCCAGAGTTGCTGACCGTATATATTACTGCAGAAAGTACGAAAGAGTGTGTCTTTAGCTTCACTTGTAAATAAACGAAAGTTCCTTATGGTCATATTTGCTTTAGCACACAGGCTTCGAGATTTTCTTACATCCGAGTCATCACTCAAGGAGCTGGTAATAGTTTGACCCAAATACTGTACTTAAACTCTTGTACTTCCTCAATTACTTCACCATTCATTTTAAACCTTATATCAGCTGGCTGATTACAGCTTTTAGGATGAAATTGCATAACCTTAGTTTTTGTAACATTAAAAAGAATATCATGTTTCTGCGAATACACTTCGCAGATGTTTAATAGCCGATCCAGACCTTTAACAGAGGGACTTATTAACACCATATCATCGGCATAAACTAAGTTATTTATCCTTGTGTTATCTATAAAACATCCCACTGTTGCCTCATTAAGTGAAGCAATTAATCCGTCAATATACACATTAAACAGCATAGGGGAGAGCAATGAGCCTTGTCTCACCCCGTAAGAGGAGCCAAAACACTCGGATAGTACATTGGCCCACCTAAAGGTATAAGATTGGTGGGAATACAAAATTTCAATAAATTTAATATGTACATGGGAACCTTCCTGTCTTCTAGTTTTGCAAATAAAATATTGTGGTTCACCCTATCATATGCCTTACTTATATCAAGGAAACAGCTATAAATGGTTGAATTACTGTCAATGTATTTAGATATTGTTTCTTTAAGTACATAGATACACAGGTCAGTTGAGTGGGACCTTTTAAAGCCAAACTGATTAGATGTCCATAGAAAATAATTTAATCTGAGTAACAAGAGTTTTTCTAGTAGTTTCGAGAAGCAGGAAGCGACAGCAATAGGCCTGTAATTATTGCTGGACACAATGTCTCCGTACTTATTTTTGATCAGGGACAAGATATATGCCCGCATGAACTCTGCAGGGATATAACTATGAGCAAGCATGGCTGATAGGAGCAATGATATATGCAGACATACTACGTGATTTGCATATTTTAAGTGCTCATTCGATAAGTCATCTACCCCTGACGCAAAACCAGTCTTTAACTCTTTAATTAACCTCTTTACTTCCGAAAATGATATCAAATTATTTTTCCTTGTCCCTCCCACAATCGTTTCGCTGCAATCTATCTTAAGATTATCCATACTCACACTGTTAAGAATGTTAGAGTAGTGGTTTTTCCACAGCTTTGCAATTTCATCCTCCCCCGGCACTCCATCGATTGTCGGAGGGAAGACTTTTTTGACACCCGTTTGATTCTTAACAAATTTCCAAAATTTGTTGTTATCGTTATTTATGCGAGCTTCACAGGCTTTTGATGCTCGAATAGACGCTTCTTCCTATTTACATCGCCTTATGGCCGCCTTATACTGACCCCTACTTCTATACATATTCATGTATACTGGTCCTAATCTGGGTCTACCATGAAAGCACCACAAATCATAGGCGTCTTTCGATTCCCTCTTCAGGGGGTCAATAAAATCATTCCATCCAGGAATAAACTTTGTATGATAGTTGTAAGATTTAATCAGGGGGCTTCCTGCTTCTCTTAACAGGGATATTATCTTACTATAATACCTATCTATGAGTTTACAGTGAGAATCATTTGAGCAAGGATTATTACAGGCAAGGTGCAAAATTTCTAAATTATTAAAGAGGTGTCTTGTTCTTTCTTTGTATTCTATTCTCTGCTGCATATTAACAATGGACCAATCGACGCGATTATTCTTACCTATTGAGTTCTTGTTAAGTCGTGTTGCGCATAAATTGTTAATATTTTTAATGGTCTATGATCAGAAAGAAGGAAATCATGCAAAATATGAATATATATATATATATATATATATATATATATATATATATATATATATATATATATATATATATATATAGAAACGACGTAAATAAGGAGCGTCTCTGCACACGGGGAAGAGAAATAACGAATAAATGAAAAATGAGGCGAACCGCCCGGGAATCGAACCCAGGGCCTTCCAATTGCCGGTTGGATGCGCTACCATTACACCACGGACCTCGATCAATCATAAATCGAAATTCTCCTACATAGGGCAGAAACCAATGCCCTGAGAGGGCACCCTCGCAAATCGTGAATATGTGCATTTAACTGCAATGACCACGCAGTATATAATGAATAGAAACGACGTAAATAAGGAGCGTCTCTGCACACGGGGAAGAGAAATAACGAATAAATGAAAAATGAGGCGAACCGCCCGGGAATCGAACCCAGGGCCTTCCAATTGCCGGTTGGATGCGCTACCATTACACCACGGACCTCGATCAATCATAAATCGAAATTCTCCTACATAGGGCAGAAACCAATGCCCTGAGAGGGCACCCTCGCAAATCGTGAATATGTGCATTTAACTGCAATGACCACGCAGTATATAAATGAATAGAAACGACGTAAATTTTTCATTTATTCGTTATTTCTCTTCCCCGTGTGAAGAGACGCTCCTTATTTACGTCGTTTCTATTCATTTATATACTGCGTGGTCATTGCAGTTAAATGCACATATTCACGATTTGCGAGGGTGCCCTCTCAAGGCATTGGTTTCTGCCCTACGTAGGAGAATTTCGATTTATGATTGATCGAGGTCCGTGGTGTAATGGTAGCGCATCCAACCGGCAATTGGAAGGCCCTGGGTTCGATTCCCGGGCGGTTCGCCTCATTTTTAATTTATTCGTTATTACTCTTCCCCGTGTGCAGAGACGCTCCTTATTTACGTCGTTTCTATTCATTTATATACTGCGTGGTCATTGCAGTTAAATGCATATATATATATATATATATATATATATATACGAACTAACCGACGATCCAAAAGAAATATCTGATACATTGAGAGCTCAATATGAATCAGTTTTCAGTACCCCAAAAAGTGACAAAGCGATACCTGACATAAATGCATTCTTTGAAGAGGAATTGCAAGGAGAGTATATAACAGACTTTGATTTTACACCAGAAGATGTAACGAGAGCTATAGGACAAATGAAACTACATTCAGCTGCAGGTCCGGACAATTGGAACGCATTATTGATTAAAAACTGTAAAAATGAAGTAGCTACACCTTTATACTGGATATGGAGAAGATCCCTAGACACTGGGGAAATACCGAGCATCTTGAAAAGAGCAAAAATTGTCCCTATATATGAAGGAGGGGACAGATCTCAAGCAAAGAACTATAGACCAGTGTCATTGACGTCCCACCTCACCAAAGTATTTGGAAAATAGTTACAGAGAAAATTTATGATTTCCTGGAGACACGGGAAAGATTCAACGAAAATCAGCATGGATTCCGATCAGGTAGATCATGCCTATCACAACTAATAGAGCACTACAACAATATCCTAGATGCATTGGAAGGCAATGACAACTATAATGTTATATACACAGATTTTGCTAAAGCTTTCGATAAATGTGACCATGGTATAATAGCACATAAAATTAAAGACATGTGAATAACAGGCAAAGTGGGAAAATGGATCTACAACTTCGTTAGTGATCGTCTGCAGGTCGTCAAAATTCAAGGTATATCATCATCAGAATCGGAAGTACGCAGCTCAGTACCACAAGGGGCAGTACTGGCTCCACTCCTGTTCATTACCATGCTAACAGACATAGACAGCGGAGTAAATAGCAACAGTATAGTAACATCCTTTGCAGACGATACAAAGATCAGCAGAAAAATCAGCGCTGTACATGACATAGAGGCCTTGCAGAAGGACACGAACAAAATATACAAATGGTCAGAAGACAACAACATGTCATTCAACGCCGAGAAATTTCAGCTCTTGAGATATGGTAGAAAAGAAGAACTTAAACAGACTGCATATTATGCTCCAGATAGACAGGAAATTCAGAGAAGCATGAAAGCGATTGATCTCGGGATAATAATGACAGATGATGGGAAATTCGAAACACAAAATCACATAGCGATAAATAAAGCAAAAAGAGTCGCCGGACAGGTTCTAAGAACGTTCAAGAGAAGGGACAGGACAGTAATGATTCCCCTGCTAAAAACACTGATTATACCAAAACTTGAATACTGCTCAGTTTTGACGTCCCCATATAAAAAGGAAGAAACTAATAAACTAGAAGAAACGCAAAGGCATTTCACAGCCAAGATTGATGGTTGCAAAGAACTCAACTGCTGGGAAAGACTACGTAAACTAAATCTGTACTTACTGGAAAGAAGAAGAGAGAGGTACATCATAATCTACATATGGAAAATGATCGAAAAACTGGTACCAAACCTAAAACTAAACCCAATTACCATTCAAACAACACTGGAAAATAGGAAACGCAGAATGTGTAGTGTTCCCAAATTAAAGGCTCGACAAGGGACCTCCTCAACCCTGAAGGAAAATAGCTTGGTTGTCAGGGATCAAGACTTTTCAACCAGCTTCCTAAGGACCTCAGAAACGTAACAGGGGTCAAAGTTGAAGTCTTCAAGAAAAGACTGGATGCCTGGCTCAGGACAGCACCAGATGAGCCGGGCGTGCCTGGCTATGTACGGTGGAGAGCGCAAGAAAGCAACTCGCTCCTCCACCAGGCCAGACCTAGAGGCGAGGCCACCAGCTTGACCTCCGTGTGAAGAGAGACCAACGCACGAAACAACATAAGGTTCGTAAGGTATATATGTATATATATATATATATATATATATATATATATATATATATATATATATATAATCATGCGGGTTGCTTCTACAGAGCTTCAATTTAATATTTAGGAGAAATCCAATGACAAGGAGAAATGTAAATGCCATGAAAAGTCTTCTTTAATGCGCAACGTTTAGAGCAATACGCTCATCTTCAGGCTGTTTAATAACAATGTGAAATTAAAATCAATATTGAATGAAAAACAAAACAGAAAATTTCTATAACCTATTCGTAAAGACAAATTTTAAAAGACTGAGAAAAGAGGGTTAAATTCTAAGTTATACAGATTTACATATAAAAATTAAGAAGTTATTTTTAAATACATATAGTAAATGTGAAATTAATACACTGGAAAAATTAACAATAGTACACTGGAATAATGGAACTAGCTACCTTACACTGCAGTTTCCGAGGCTGACTAATTTGAGCAGAGACAAGAACGGGAAACACGAGAGATGGCGAGGGCGATTGGGGAAGGAGGGATTATAAGGAATTGGGAAAGGAGGAGGGATCATATCAAATTGAGGGGGACGGCAGATGAGTCAACATTCAGACTAGGGGACAATGCTTTAATGAAAAGCGATTCTAAAATTCTTAGTGAGTTGGGACAAGTATTACAACCAAGAATTTTAAAATTGTCTAAAGTGACATCAATTTTACATTTAATGCTGTGTTCGCGAATACTCGAGGCTTCTTTAGTTTTTAAAATTTTACCTGTTCGGCCACTTATTCCCATATGCGAATAAAATCTAGCCCTGAGAAAGCGAACAGTGCTGCCAATGTAATTCCCAAGGAGACACCTAGGGCAGGTAAATAAATATACAACACCGCTACGCAACGAGTCAGGGGTTCGATCCTTCGCTGAGAAAAAGCTACCTAAAGACGTTTTATTAATAAATATGATGCGGAAATCAGTATGATAAAAAAATTTCCTTAACAATTTTGTAAATTAAAGCTTAAATTCCTTATTCAAAGGACCCATTTCAGGTACCAAGAAATATTTTATATCCTTCGGCACTGTAATACATGGAAGTTGAGGGCTATAAACATTATTTAAGAAGGATCTAATTAGTTTGTCTACATATTGAACAGGAAAACTATTATTAGTAAAGTATGATCTTAGATTATTAAATTCATCATTAAGTAAGGTAAAATTAGAGGTCAAATTATATCCTCTGAACAGGAGAGTTTTAATACAAGACATCTTATAGTTGAAATCAGTAAAACTAAAAAATTTCATGCCCAAACCAGTGAAAGTGGGTTTCCTGTAAACTGATGTAGTAATAGAATCACCGTTTTTCGAAATTAAAAGATCTAAGAAGGGGAGGGAGCCATTTTGCTCAGTTTCCATTGTATACGTTATATTGGGGTGCAAAGAATTTAGGAAGTTAAAGAATTGTTGCGCTTGTACCGCATTATCAAAGACTGCTATCGAATCATCAACGAAGCGTCGATAGAAAATTGGCTTGAGATGAGTGGGAGATTGTCTAAAAATTACACTTTCTAAATGAGTCATAAAAAAGTCAGCTGCTAACGGTCCGACTGGTGATCCCATCCCTACCCATCAATTTGTTGGTAAACCTTATTGTTGAAAGTGAAATAGCATTGTTTGAAGACCAATTCTAAAAGTTCCTTAAAATGAGACAATGAAAAACCATGAAAATTATCAACTGAGCTAAAAACCCTATCTAAAATAATGGCAATAGTTTCAGATACAGGTACATTTGTGAAAAGTGACTTTACATCAAAACTGACAAAAAACTTTTTTGAATCGAAGTTTTTACCAAGGAGGTCTTTTTGGAATTCAAACGAGTTATTTATAGTGTAAGCATTTTTCGCAAAGGGGGACAGGAGACGAACAACAAATTTTGCCAATTGAAAGGTGGGTAAGTTATACGAAGCTAAAATAGGACGGAGAGGTGTTCCAGCTTTATGGATTTTAGGCAGACACTATAATTGAGCAAGATTAGCACCAGATGCGAACAACTGAGAGTAAGTATCATTTTTTATTATCTTTAAGGACTTTAGTCGTGACAGAAATCTATTAACCTGGTCTTCTAACCTTACAATGACTTTATTTACAGGTTCTAGAATTTGTTTGAATTTAGTAAGATCACTTAGGATTTCATTAGTTTTGTTTATGTAGTCCGATTTATTCAAAATAACCACTCCGTTACCCTTGTCTGGTCTAGTCACAACAATCTCCTGGTTCTTTGCCAAATTCTTAATACACTGCAAATCACTCTTCCTAAATATGAAAGATTGAAATTTAAGATTTCTAAGTTTAAGAAAAAATTCTTGAGTTAAATTTGAGAACTGGCATTTGAAATTATTGAAATCCCCCACATGGGGAACATTTTTCAAGCCATTGAAAAATTTTTCAAAGTAAAGAAAAAACGAAGGCTTATATATTTGAAACAACGGAAGCTTAAATTGCAAACCAAGTGACAGTAAAAACTTTTCCCGAGGGGAAAGTGTGTAACTAGAAAGATTCGAAATTACCTTCTCTGAATTGAAAAAATTTGGTGAATTCATTCCCAAAGCCTTTAACTTACGTTCATGTGTTTCCAAGATGGTAGAGTGAAATTTTTCTAGTTCACGTTGTACAAGAGAAATTATTAATAAATAGTCCAACAACGACAAGGTATTTTTAAGAGTAGTTATATAATGCCCAAGAGACTTGTTATGCGAATCTGATATTTTGATTTTATAATTAATTTCATTATTTAATAAATATTCCAGGGACGATTGATAAAATTCAGAGTCATATAGATTATCACGGTAGAGTTTGAAGTAAACAAATTTCGGGAAAATCCTGCAGGTCCGACACATTTCAAGAAAATAACAGTCCAGTTTTGACTTGAGAAACTTTCGTGAAGTCTTCCAAACATGGCGATAAGCCCTGAGGCCATCTTGTCCATACCTTGAATATATATAATCATGCGGGTTGCTTCTACAGAGCTTCAATTTAATATTTAGGAGAAATCCAATGACAAGGAGAAATGTAAATGCCATGAAAAGTCTTCTTTAATGCGCAACGTTTCGAGCAATACGCTCATCTTCAGGCTGTTTAATAACAATGTGAAATTAAAATCAATATTGAATGAAAACAAAACAGAAAATTTCTATAACCTATTCGTAAAGACAAATTTTAAAAGACTGAGAAAAGAGGGTTAAATTCTAAGTTATACAGATTTACATATAAAAATTAAGAAGTTATTTTTAAATACATATAGTAAATGTGAAATTAATACACTGGAAAAATTAACAATAGTACACTGGAATAATGGAACTAGCTACCTTACACTGCAGTTTCCGAGGCTGACTAATTTGAGCAGAGACAAGAACGGGAAACACGAGAGATGGCGAGGGCGATTGGGGAAGGAGGGATTATAAGGAATTGGGGAAGGAGGAGGGATCATAGCAAATTGAGGGGGACGGCAGATGAGTCACATTCAGACTAGGGGACAATGCTTTAATGAAAAGCGATTCTAAAATTCTTAGTGAGTTGGGACAAGTATTACAACCAAGAATTTTAAAATTGTCTAAAGTGACATCAATTTTACATTTAATGCTGTGTTCGCGAATACTCGAGGCTTCTTTAGTTTTTAAAATTTTACCTGTTCGGCCACTTATTCCCATATGCGAATAAAATCTAGCCCTGAGAGAGCGAACAGTGCTGCCAATGTAATTCCCAAGGAGACACCTAGGGCAGGTAAATAAATATACAACCGCTACGCAACGAGTCAGGGGTTCGATCCTTCGCTGAGAAAAAGCTACCTAAAGACGTTTTATTAATAAATATGATGCGGAAATCAGTATGATAAAAAAATTTCCTTAACAATTTTGTAAATTTAAGCTTAAATTCCTTATTCAAAGGACCCATTTCAGGTACCAAGAAATATTTTATATCCTTCGGCACTGTAATACATGGAAGTTGAGGGATATAAACATTATTTAAGAAGGATCTAATTAGTTTGTCTACATATTGAACAGGAAAACTATTATTAGTAAAGTATGATCTTAGATTATTAAATTCATCATTAAGTAAGGTAAAATTAGAGGTCAAATTATATCCTCTGAACAGGAGAGTTTTAATACAAGACATCTTATAGTTGAAATCAGTAAAACTAAAAAAATTCATGCCCAAACCAGTGAAAGTGGGTTTCCTGTAAACTGATGTAGTAATAGAATCACCGTTTTTCGAAATTAAAAGATCTAAGAAGGGGAGGGAGCCATTTTGCTCAGTTTCCATTGTATACGTTATATTGGGGTGCAAAGAATTTAGGAAGTTAAAGAATTGTTGCGCTTGTACCGCATTATCAAAGACTGCTATCGAATCATCAACGAAGCGTCGATAGAAAATTGGCTTGAGATGAGTGGGAGATTGTCTAAAAATTACACTTTCTAAATGAGTCATAAAAAGTCAGCTGCTAACGGTCCGACTGGTGATCCCATCCCTACCCCATCAATTTGTTGGTAAACCTTATTGTTGAAAGTGAAATAGCATTGTTTGAAGACCAATTCTAAAAGTTCCTTAAAATGAGACAATGAAAAACCATGAAAATTATCAACTGAGCTAAAAACCCTATCTAAAATAATGGCAATAGTTTCAGATACAGGTACATTTGTGAAAAGTGACTTTACATCAAACTGACAAAAAACTTTTTTGAATCGAAGTTTTTACCAAGGAGGTCTTTTTGGAATTCAAACGAGTTATTTATAGTGTAAGCATTTTTCGCAAAGGGGGACAGGAGACGAACAACAAATTTTGCCAATTGAAAGGTGGGTAAGTTATACGAAGCTAAAATAGGACGGAGAGGTGTTCCAGCTTTATGGATTTTAGGCAGACAGTATAATTGAGCAAGATTAGCACCAGATGCGAACAACTGAGAGTAAGTATCATTTTTTATTATCTTTAAGGACTTTAGTCGTGACAGAAATCTATTAACCTGGTCTTCTAACCTTACAATGACTTTATTTACAGGTTCTAGAATTTGTTTGAATTTAGTAAGATCACTTAGGATTTCATTAGTTTGTTTATGTAGTCCGATTTATTCAAAATAACCACTCCGTTACCCTTGTCTGGTCTAGTCACAACAATCTCCTGGTTCTTTGCCAAATTCTTAATACACTGCAAATCACTCTTCCTAAATATGAAAGATTGAAATTTAAGATTTCTAAGTTTAAGAAAAAATTCTTGAGTTAAATTTGAGAACTGGCATTTGAAATTATTGAAATCCCCACATGGGGAACATTTTTCAAGCCATTGAAAAATTTTTCAAAGTAAAGAAAAAACGAAGGCTTATATATTTGAAACAACGGAAGCTTAAATTGCAAACCAAGTGACAGTAAAAACTTTTCCCGAGGGGAAAGTGTGTAACTAGAAAGATTCGAAATTACCTTCTCTGAATTGAAAAAATTTGGTGAATTCATTCCCAAAGCCTTTAACTTACGTTCATGTGTTTCCAAGATGGTAGAGTGAAATTTTTCTAGTTCACGTTGTACAAGAGAAATTATTAATAAATAGTCCAACAACGACAAGGTATTTTTAAGAGTAGTTATATAATGCCCAGAGACTTGTTATGCGAATCTGATATTTTGATTTTATAATTAATTTCATTATTTAATAAATATTCCAGGGACGATTGATAAAATTCAGAGTCATATAGATTATCACGGTAGAGTTTGAAGTAAACAAATTTCGGGAAAATCCTGCAGGTCCGACACATTTCAAGAAAATAACAGTCCAGTTTTGACTTGAGAAACTTTCGTGAAGTCTTCCAAACATGGCGATAAGCCCTGAGGCCATCTTGTCCATACCTTGAATATATATAATCATGCGGGTTGCTTCTACAGAGCTTCAATTTAATATTTAGGAGAAATCCAATGACAAGGAGAAATGTAAATGCCATGAAAGTCTTCTTTAATGCGCAACGTTTCGAGCAATACGCTCATCTTCAGGCTGTTTAATAACAATGTGAAATTAAAATCAATATTGAATGAAAAAAAAACAGAAATTTCTATAACCTATTCGTAAAGACAAATTTTAAAAGACTGAGAAAAGAGGGTTAAATTCTAAGTTATACAGATTTACATATAAAAATTAAGAAGTTATTTTTAAATACATATAGTAAATGTGAAATTAATACACTGGAAAAATTAACAATAGTACACTGGAATAATGGAACTAGCTACCTTACACTGCAGTTTCCGAGGCTGACTAATTTGAGCAGAGACAAGAACGGGAAACACGAGAGATGGCGAGGGCGATTGGGGAAGGAGGGATTATAAGGAATTGGGGAAGGAGGAGGGATCATAGCAAATTGAGGGGGACGGCAGATGAGTCAACATTCAGACTAGGGGACAATGCTTTAATGAAAAGCGATTCTAAAATTCTTAGTGAGTTGGGACAAGTATTACAACCAAGAATTTTAAAATTGTCTAAAGTGACATCAATTTTACATTTAATGCTGTGTTCGCGAATACTCGAGGCTTCTTTAGTTTTTAAAATTTTACCTGTTCGGCCACTTATTCCCATATGCGAATAAAATCTAGCCCTGAGAGAGCGAACAGTGCTGCCAATGTAATTCCCAAGGAGACACCTAGGGCAGGTAAATAAATATACAACACCGCTACGCAACGAGTCAGGGGTTCGATCCTTCGCTGAGAAAAAGCTACCTAAAGACGTTTTATTAATAAATATGATGCGGAAATCAGTATGATAAAAAAATTTCCTTAACAATTTTGTAAATTTAAGCTTAAATTCCTTATTCAAAGGACCCATTTCAGGTACCAAGAAATATTTTATATCCTTCGGCACTGTAATACATGGAAGTTGAGGGCTATAAACATTATTTAAGAAGGATCTAATTAGTTTGTCTACATATTGAACAGGAAAACTATTATTAGTAAAGTATGATCTTAGATTATTAAATTCATCATTAAGTAAGGTAAAATTAGAGGTAAATTATATCCTCTGAACAGGAGAGTTTTAATACAAGACATCTTATAGTTGAAATCAGTAAAACTAAAAAAATTCATGCCCAAACCAGTGAAAGTGGTTTCCTGTAAACTGATGTAGTAATAGAATCACCGTTTTTCGAAATTAAAAGATCTAAGAAGGGGAGGGAGCCATTTTGCTCAGTTTCCATTGTATACGTTATATTGGGGTGCAAAGAATTTAGGAAGTTAAAGAATTGTTGCGCTTGTACCGCATTATCAAAGACTGCTATCGAATCATCAACGAAGCGTCGATAGAAAATTGGCTTGAGATGAGTGGGAGATTGTCTAAAAATTACACTTTCTAAATGAGTCATAAAAAAGTCAGCTGCTAACGGTCCGACTGGTGATCCCATCCCTACCCCATCAATTTGTTGGTAAACCTTATTGTTGAAAGTGAAATAGCATTGTTTGAAGACCAATTCTAAAAGTTCCTTAAAATGAGACAATGAAAAACCATGAAAATTATCAACTGAGCTAAAAACCCTATCTAAAATAATGGCAATAGTTTCAGATACAGGTACATTTGTGAAAAGTGACTTTACATCAAAACTGACAAAAAACTTTTTTGAATCGAAGTTTTTACCAAGGAGGTCTTTTTGGAATTCAAACGAGTTATTTATAGTGTAAGCATTTTTCGCAAAGGGGGACAGGAGACGAACAACAAATTTTGCCAATTGAAAGGTGGGTAAGTTATACGAAGCTAAAATAGGACGGAGAGGTGTTCCAGCTTTATGGATTTTAGGCAGACAGTATAATTGAGCAAGATTAGCACCAGATGCGAACAACTGAGAGTAAGTATCATTTTTTATTATCTTTAAGGACTTTAGTCGTGACAGAAATCTATTAACCTGGTCTTCTAACCTTACAATGACTTTATTTACAGGTTCTAGAATTTGTTTGAATTTAGTAAGATCACTTAGGATTTCATTAGTTTTGTTTATGTAGTCCGATTTATTCAAAATAACCACTCCGTTACCCTTGTCTGGTCTAGTCACAACAATCTCCTGGTTCTTTGCCAAATTCTTAATACACTGCAAATCACTCTTCCTAAATATGAAAGATTGAAATTTAAGATTTCTAAGTTTAAGAAAAAATTCTTGAGTTAAATTTGAGAACTGGCATTTGAAATTATTGAAATCCCCCACATGGGGAACATTTTTCAAGCCATTGAAAAATTTTTCAAAGTAAAGAAAAACGAAGGCTTATATATTTGAAACAACGGAAGCTTAAATTGCAAACCAAGTGACAGTAAAACTTTTCCCGAGGGGAAAGTGTGTAACTAGAAAGATTCGAAATTACCTTTCTGAATTGAAAAAATTTGGTGAATTCATTCCCAAAGCCTTTAACTTACGTTCATGTGTTTCCAAGATGGTAGAGTGAAATTTTTCTAGTTCACGTTGTACAAGAGAAATTATTAATAAATAGTCCAACAACGACAAGGTATTTTTAAGAGTAGTTATATAATGCCCAAGAGACTTGTTATGCGAATCTGATTTTGATTTTATAATTAATTTCATTATTTAATAAATATTCCAGGGACGATTGATAAAATTCAGAGTCATATAGATTATCACGGTAGAGTTTGAAGTAAACAAATTTCGGGAAAATCTGCAGGTCCGACACATTTCAAGAAAATAACAGTCCAGTTTTGACTTGAGAAACTTTCGTGAATCTTCCAAACATGGCGATAAGCCCTGAGGCACATCTTTGTCCATACCTTGAATATATATAATCATGCGGGTTGCTTCTACAGAGCTTCAATTTAATATTTAGGAGAATCCAATGACAAGGAGAAATGTAATGCCATGAAAGTCTTCTTTAATGCGCAACGTTTCGAGCAATACGCTCATCTTCAGGCTGTTTAATACAATGTGAAATTAAATCAATATGAATGAAAAACAAAACAGAAAATTTCTATAACCTATTCGTAAAGACAAATTTTAAAAGACTGAGAAAAGAGGGTTAAATTCTAAGTTATACAGATTACATATAAAATTAAGAAGCTATTTTAATACATATAGTACATGTGAAATTAATACACTGGAAAAATTAACAATAGTACACTGGAAATAATGGAACTAGCTACCTTACACTGCAGTTTCCGAGGCTGACTATTTGAGCAGAGACAAGAACGGGAAACACAAGAGATGGCGAGGGCGATTGGGGAAGGAGGGATTATAAGGAATTGGGGAAGGAGGAGGGATCATAGCAAATTGAGGGGGACGGCAGATGAGTCAACATTCAGACTAGGGGACAATGGCTTTAATGAAAAGCGATTCTAAAATTCTTAGTGAGTTGGGACAAGTATTACAACCAAGAATTTTAAAATTGTCTAAAGTGACATCAATTTTACATTTAATGCTGTGTTCGCGAATACTCGAGGCTTCTTTAGTTTTTAAAATTTTACCTGTTCGGCCACTTATTCCATATGCGAATAAAATCTAGCCCTGAGAGAGCGAACAGTGCTGCCAATGTAATTCCCAAGGACACCTAGGGCAGGTAAATAATATACAACACCGCTACGCAACGAGTCAGGGGTTCGATCCTTCGCTGAGAAAAAGCTACCTAAAGACGTTTTATTAATAAATATGATGCGGAAATCAGTATGATAAAAAAATTTCCTTAACAATTTTGTAAATTTAAGCTTAAATTCCTTATTCAAAGGACCCATTTCAGGTACCAAGAAATATTTTATATCCTTCGGCACTGTAATACATGGAAGTTGAGGGCTATAAACATTATTTAAGAGGATCTAATTAGTTTTGTCTACATATTGAACAGGAAAACTATTATTAGTAAGTATGATCTTAGATTATTAAATTCATCATTAAGTAAGGTAAAATTAGAGGTCAAATTATATCCTCTGAACAGGAGAGTTTTAATACAGACATCTTATAGTTGAAATCAGTAAAACTAAAAAAATTCATTCCCCAAACCAGTGAAAGTGGGTTCCTGTAAACTGATGTAGTAATAGAATCACCGTTTTTCGAAATTAAAAGATCTAAGAAAGGGAGGGAGCCATTTTGCTCAGTTTCCATTGTATACGTTTATTGGGGTGCAAAGAATTTAGGAAGTTAAAGAATTGTTGCGCTTGTACCGCATTATCAAGACTGCTATCGAATCATCAACGAAGCGTCGATAGAAAATTGGCTTGAGATGAGTGGAGATTGTCTAAAATTACACTTTCTAAATGAGTCATAAAAAATCAGCTGCTAACGGTCCGACTGGTGATCCCATCCCTACCCCATCAATTTGTTGGTAAACCTTATTGTTGAAAGTGAAATAGCATTGTTTGAAGACCAATTCTAAAAGTTCGTTAAAATGAGACAATGAAAAACCATGAAAATTATCAACTGAGCTAAAACCCTATCTAAAATAATGGCAATAGTTTCAGATACAGGTACATTTGTGAAAAGTGACTTTACATCAAAACTGACAAAAACTTTTTTTGAATCGAAGTTTTTACCAAGGAGGTCTTTTTGGAATTCAAACGATTATTTATAGTGTAAGCATTTTTCGCAAAGGGGGACAGGAGACGAACAACAATTTTGCCAATTGAAAGGTGGGTAAGTTATACGAAGCTAAAATAGGACGGAGAGGTGTTCCAGCTTTATGGATTTTTAGCAGACAGTATAATTGAGCAAGATTAGCACCAGATGCGAACAACTGAGAGTAAGTATCATTTTTTATTATCTTTAAGGACTTAGGTTCGTGACAGAAATCTATTACCTGGTCTTCTAACCTTACAATGACTTTATTTACAGGTTCTAGAATTTGTTTGAATTTAGTAAGATCACTTAGGATTTCATTAGTTTTGTTTATGTAGTCCGATTTATTCAAATAACCACTCCGTTACCCTTGTCTGGTCTAGTCACAACAATCTCCTGGTTCTTTGCCAAATTCTTAATACACTGCAAATCACTCTTCCTAAATATGAAAGATTGAAATTTAAGATTTCTAAGTTTAAGAAAAATTCTTGAGTTAAATTTGAGAACTGACATTTGAAATTATTGAAGTCCCCCACATGGGGAACATTTTTCAAGCCATTGAAAAATTTTTTCAAAGTAAGAAAAAACGAAGGCTTATATATTTGAAACAACGGAAGCTTAAATTGCAAACCAAGTGACAGTAAAAACTTTTCCCGAGGGGAGAGTGTGTAACTAGAAGATTCGAAATTACCTTCTCTGAATTGAAAAAATTTGGTGAATTCATTCCCAAAGCCTTTACTTACGTTCATGTGTTTCCAAGATGGTAGAGTGAAATTTTTCTAGTTCACGTTGTACAAGAGAAATTATTAATAAATAGTCCAACAACGACAAAGTATTTTTAAGAGTAGTTATATAATGCCCAAGAGACTTGTTATGCGAATCTGATATTTTGATTTTATAATTAATTTCATTATTTAATAAATATTCCAGACGATTGATAAAATTCAGAGTCATATAGATTATCACGGTAGAGTTTGAAGTAAACAAATTTCGGGAAAATCCTGCAGGTCCGACACATTTCAAGAAAATAACAGTCCAGTTTTTGACTTGAGAAACTTTCGTGAAGTCTTCCAAACATGGCGATAAGCCCTGAGGCCATCTTGTCCATACCTTGAATATATATAATCATGCGGGTTGCTTCTACAGAGCTTCAATTTAATATTTAGGAGAAACTCCAATGACAAGGAGAAATGTAAATGCCATGAAAAGTCTTCTTTAATGCGCAACGTTTCGAGCAATACCTCATCTTCAGGCTGTTTAATAACAATGTGAAATTAAAATCAATATTGAATGAAAAACAAAACAGAAAATTTCTATAACCTATTCGTAAAGACAAATTTTAAAAGACTGAGAAAAGAGGGTTAAATTCTAAGTTATACAGATTTACATATAAAATTAAGAAGCTATTTTTAAATACATATAGTAAATGTGAAATTAATACACTGGAAAAATTAACAATAGTACACTGGAATAATGGAACTAGCTACCTTACACTGCAGTTTCCGAGGCTGACTAATTTGAGCAGAGACAAGAACGGGAACACAAGAGATGGCGAGGGCGATTGGGGAAGGAGGAGGAGAGGGATCATAGCAAATTGAGGGGGACGGCAGATGAGTCAACATTCAGACTAGGGGACAATGCTTTAATGAAAAGCGATTTCTAAAATTCTTAGTGAGTTGGGACAAGTTTACAACCAAGAATTTTAAAATTGTCTAAAGTGACATCAATTTTACATTTAATGCGTGTTCGCGAATACTCGAGGCTTCTTTAGTTTTTAAAATTTTACCTGTTCGGCCACTTATTCCCATATGCGAATAAAATCTAGCCCTGAGAGAGCGAACAGTGCTGCCAATGTAATTCCAAGGAGACACCTAGGGCAGGTAAATAATATACAACACCGCTACGCAACGAGTCAGGGGTTCGATCCTTCGCTGAGAAAAAGCTACCTAAAGACGTTTTATTAATAAATATGATGCGGAAATCAGTATGATAAAAAAATTTCCTTAACAATTTTGTAAATTTAAGCTTAAATTCCTTATTCAAAGGACCCATTTCAGGTACCAAGAAATATTTTATATCCTTCGGCACTGTAATACATGGAAGTTGAGGGCTATAAACATTATTTAAGAAGGATCTAATTAGTTTGTCTACTATTGAACAGGAAAACTATTATTAGTAAAGTATGATCTTAGATTATTAAATTCATCATTAAGTAAGGTAAAATTAGAGGTCAAATTATATCCTCTGAACAGGAGTTTTAATACAAGACATCTTATAGTTGAAATCAGTAAAACTAAAAAAATTCATTCCCAAACCATGAAAGTGGGTTTTCCTGTAACTGATGTAGTAATAGAATCACCGTTTTTCGAAATTAAAAGATCTAAGAAAGGGAGGGAGCCATTTTGCTCAGTTTCCATTGTATACGTTATATTGGGGTGCAAAGAATTTAGGAAGTTAAAGAATTGTTGCGCTTGTACCGCATTATCAAAGACTGCTATCGAATCATCAACGAAGCGTCGATAGAAAATTGGCTTGAGATGAGTGGAGATTGTCTAAAAATTACACTTTCTAAATGAGTCATAAAAAAGTCAGCTGCTAACGGTCCGACTGGTGATCCCATCCCTACCCCATCAATTTGTTGGTAAACCTTATTGTTGAAAGTGAAATAGCATTGTTTGAAGACCAATTCTAAAAGTTCCTTAAAATGAGACAATGAAAAACCATGAAAATTATCAACTGAGCTAAAAACCCTATCTAAAATAATGGCAATAGTTTCAGATACAGGTACATTTGTGAAAAGTGACTTTACATCAAAACTGACAAAAACTTTTTTGAATCGAAGTTTTTACCAAGGAGGTCTTTTTGGAATTCAAACGAGTTATTTATAGTGTAAGCATTTTTCGCAAAGGGGACAGGAGACGAACAACAAATTTTGCCAATTGAAAGGTGGGTAAGTATACGAAGCTAAAATAGGACGAGAGGTGTTCCAGCTTTATGGATTTTAGGCAGACAGTATAATTGAGCAAGATTAGCACCAGATGCGAACAACTGAGAGTAATTCATTTTTTTATTATCTTTAAGGACTTTAGTCGTGACAGAAATCTATTAACCTGGTCTTCTAACCTTACAATGACTTTATTTACAGGTTCTAGAATTTGTTTGAATTTAGTAAGATCACTTAGGATTTCATTAGTTTGTTTATGTAGTCCGATTTATTCAAAATAACCACTCCGTTACCCTTGTCTGGTCTAGTCACAACAATCTCCTGTTTCTTGCAAATTCTTAATACACTGCAAATCACTCTTCCTAAATATGAAAGATTGAAATTTAAGATTTCTAAGTTTAAGAAAAATTCTTGAGTTAAATTTGAGAACTGACATTTGAAATTATTGAAATCCCCCACATGGGGAACATTTTTCAAGCCATTGAAAATTTTTCAAAGTAAAGAAAAAACGAAGGCTTATATATTTGAAACAACGGAAGCTTAAATTGCAAACCAAGTGACAGTAAAAACTTTTCCCGAGGGGAGAGTGTGTAACTAGAAAGATTCGAAATACCTTCTCTGAATTGAAAAATTTGGTGAATTCATTCCCAAAGCCTTTAACTTACGTTCATGTGTTTCCAAGATGGTAGAGTGAAATTTTTCTAGTTCACGTTGTACAAGAGAAATTATTAATAAATAGTCCAACAACGACAAAGTATTTTTAAGAGTAGTTATATAATGCCCAAGAGACTTGTTTATGCGAATCTGATATTTTGATTTTATAATTAATTTCATTATTTAATAAATATTCCAGGGACGATTGATAAAATTCAGAGTCATATAGATTATCACGGTAGAGTTTGAAGTAAACAAATTTCGGGAAAATCCTGCAGGTCCGACACATTTCAAGAAAATAACAGTCCAGTTTTGACTTGAGAAACTTTCGTGAAGTCTTCCAAACATGGCGATAAGCCCTGAGGCCATCTTGTCCATACCTTGAATATATATAATCATGCGGGTTGCTTCTACAGAGCTTCAATTTAATATTTAGGAGAAATCCAATGACAAGAGAAATGTAAATGCCATGAAAAGTCTTCTTTAATGCGCAACGTTTCGAGCAATACGCTCATCTTCAGGCTGTTTAATAACAATGTGAAATTAAAATCAATATTGAATGAAAAACAAAACAGAAAATTTCTATAACCTATTCGTAAAGACAAATTTTAAAAGACTGAGAAAAGAGGGTTAAATTCTAAGTTATACAGATTTACATATAAAAATTAAGAAGCTATTTTTAAATACATATAGTAAATGTGAAATTAATACACTGGAAAATTAACAATAGTAACACTGGAATAATGGAACTAGCTACCTTACACTGCAGTTTCCGAGGCTGACTAATTTGAGCAGAGACAAGAACGGGAAACACAAGAGATGGCGAGGGCGATTGGGAAAGGGATTGAGGGGAGGGATCATAGCAAATTGAGGGGGACGGCAGATGAGTCAACATTCAGACTAGGGACAATGCTTTAATGAAAAGCGATTCTAAAATTCTTAGTGAGTTGGGACAAGTATTACAACCAAGAATTTTAAAATTGTCTAAAGTGACATCAATTTTACATTTAATGCTGTGTTCGCGAATACTCGAGGCTTCTTTAGTTTTTAAAATTTTACCTGTTCGGCCACTTATTCCCATATGCGAATAAAATCTAGCCCTGAGAGAGCGAACAGTGCTGCCAATGTAATTCCCAAGGAGACACCTAGGGCAGGTAAATAAATATACAACACCGCTACGCAACGAGTCAGGGGTTCGATCCTTCGCTGAGAAAAAGCTACCTAAAGACGTTTTATTAATAAATATGATGCGGAAATCAGTATGATAAAAAAATTTCCTTAACAATTTTGTAAATTTAAGCTTAAATTCCTTATTCAAGGACCCATTTCAGGTACCAAGAAATATTTTATATCCTTCGGCACTGTAATACATGGAAGTTGAGGGCTATAACATTATTTAAGAAGGATCTAATTAGTTTGTCTACATATTGAACAGGAAAACTATTATTAGTAAAGTATGATCTTAGATTATTAAATTCATCATAGTAAGGTAAAATTAGAGGGTCAAATTATATCCTCTGAACAGGAGAGTTTTAATACAAGACATCTTATAGTTGAAATCAGTAAAACTAAAAAATTCATTCCAAACCAGTGAAAGTGGGTTTCCTGTAAACTGATTGTAGTAATAGAATCACCGTTTTTCGAATTAAAAGATCTAAGAAAGGGAGGGAGCCATTTTGCTCAGTTTCCATTGTTACGTTATATTGGGGTGCAAAGAATTTAGGAAGTTAAAGAATTGGTTGCGCTTGTACCGCATTATCAAAGACTGCTATCGAATCATCAACGAAGCGTCGATAGAAAATTGGCTTGAGATGAGTGGGAGATTGTCTAAAAATTACACTTTCTAAATGAGTCATAAAAAAGTCAGCTGCTAACGGTCCGACTGGTGATCCCCCCTACCCCTCAATTTGTTGGTAAACCTTATTGTTGAAAGTGAAATAGCATTGTTTGAAGACCAATTCTAAAAGTTCCTTAAAATGAGACAATGAAAAACCATGAAAATTATCAACTGAGCTAAAAACCCTATCTAAAAAATGGCAATAGTTCAGATACAGGTACATTTGTGAAAAGTGACTTTACTCAAACTGACAAAAACTTTTTTGAATCGAAGTTTTTACCAAGGAGGTCTTTTTGGAATTCAAACGAGTTATTTATAGTGTAAGCATTTTTCGCAAAGGGGGACAGGAGACGAACAACAAATTTTGCCAATTGAAAGTGGTAAGTTATACGAAGCTAAAATAGGACGGAGAGGTGTTCCAGCTTTATGGATTTTAGGCAGACAGTATAATTGAGCAAGATTAGCACCAGATGCGAACAACTGAGAGTAAGTATCATTTTTTATTATCTTTAAGGACTTTAGTCGTGACAGAAATCTATTAACCTGGTCTTCTAACCTTACAATGACTTATTTACAGGTTCTAGATTTGTTTGAATTTAGTAAGATCACTTAGGATTTCATTAGTTTTGTTTATGTAGTCCGATTTATTCAAAATAACCACTCCGTTACCCTTGTCTGGTCTAGTCACAACAATCTCCTGGTTCTTTGCCAAATTCTTAATACACTGCAAATCACTCTTCCTAAATATGAAAGATTGAAATTTAAGATTTCTAAGTTTAAGAAAAAATTCTTGAGTTAAATTTGAGAACTGACATTTGAAATTATTGAAATCCCCCACATGGGGAACATTTTTCAAGCCATTGAAAAATTTTTCAAAGTAAAGAAAAAACGAAGGCTTATATATTTGAAACAACGGAAGCTTAAATTGCAAACCAAGTGACAGTAAAAACTTTTCCCGAGGGGAGAGTGTGTAACTAGAAAGATTTCGAATTACCTTCTCTGAATTGAAAAAATTTGGTGAATTCATTCCCAAAGCCTTTAACTTACGTTCATGTGTTTCCAAGATGGTAGAGTGAAATTTTTCTAGTTCACGTTGTACAAGAGAAATTATTAATAAATAGTCCAACACGACAAAGTATTTTTAAGAGTAGTTATATAATGCCCAAGAGACTTGTTATGCGAATCTGATATTTTGATTTTATAATTAATTTCATTATTTAATAATATTCCAGAACGATTGATAAAATTCAGAGTCATATATTATCACGGTAAGAGTTTGAAGTAAACAAATTTCGGGAAAATCCTGCAGGTCCGACACATTTCAAGAAAATAACAGTCCAGTTTTTGACTTGAGAAACTTTCGTGAAGTCTTCCAACATGGCGATAAGCCCTGAGGCCATCTTGTCCATACCTTGAATATATAATCATGCGGGTTGCTTCTACAGAGCTTCAATTTAATATTTAGGAGAAATCCAATGACAAGGAGAAATGTAAATGCCATGAAAAGTCTTCTTTAATGCGCAACGTTTCGAGCAATACGCTCATCTTCAGGCTGTTTAATAACAATGTGAAATTAAATCAATATTGAATGAAAAACAAAACAGAAAATTTCTATAACCTATTCGTAAAGACAAATTTTAAAAGACTGAGAAAAGAGGGTTAAATTCTAAGTTATACAGATTTACATATAAAAATTAAGAAGCTATTTTTAAATACATATAGTAAATGTGAAATTAATACACTGGAAAAATTAACAATAGTACACTGGAATAATGGAACTAGCTACCTTACACTGCAGTTTCCGAGGCTGACTAATTTGAGCAGAGACAAGAACGGGAAACACAAGAGATGGCGAGGGCGATTGGGGAAGGAGGGATTATAAGGAATTGGGGAAGGAGGAGGGATCATAGCAAATTGAGGGGGACGGCAGATGAGTCAACATTCAGACTAGGGGACAATGCTTTAATGAAAGCGATTCTAAAATTCTTAGTGAGTTGGGACAAGTATTACAACCAAGAATTTTAAAATTGTCTAAAGTGACATCAATTTTACATTTAATGCTGTGTTCGCGAATACTCGAGGCTTCTTTAGTTTTTAAAATTTTACCTGTTCGGCCACTTATTCCCATATGCGAATAAAATCTAGCCCTGAGAGAGCGAACAGTGCTGCCAATGTAATTCCCAAGGAGACACCTAGGGCAGGTAAATAAATATACAACACCGCTACGCAACGAGTCAGGGGTTCGATCCTTCGCTGAGAAAAAGCTACCTAAAGACGTTTTATTAATAAATATGATGCGGAAATCAGTATGATAAAAAAATTTCCTTAACAATTTTGTAAATTTAAGCTTAAATTCCTTATTCAAAGGACCCATTTCAGGTACCAAGAAATATTTATATCCTTCGGCACTGTAATACATGGAAGTTGAGGGCTATAAACATTATTTAAGAAGGATCTAATTAGTTTGTCTACATATTGAACAGGAAACTATTATTAGTAAAGTATGATCTTAGATTATTAAATTCATCATTAAGTAAGGTAAAATTAGAGGTCAAATTATATCCTCTGAACAGGAGAGTTTTTAATACAAGACATCTTATAGTTGAAATCAGTAAAACTAAAAAATTCATTCCCAAACCAGTGAAAGTGGGTTTCCTGTAAACTGATGTAGTAATAGAATCACCGTTTTTCGAAATTAAAATCTAGAAAGGGAGGGAGCCATTTTGCTCAGTTTCCATTGTATACGTTATATTGGGGTGCAAAGAATTTAGGAAGTTAAAGAATTGTTGCGCTTGTACCGCATTATCAAAGACTGCTATCGAATCATCAACGAAGCGTCGATAGAAAATTGGCTTGAGATGATGGGAGATTGTCTAAAAATTACACTTTCTAAATGAGTCATAAAAAAGTCAGCTGCTAACGGTCCGACTGGTGATCCCATCCCTACCCCATCAATTTGTTGGTAAACCTTATTGTTGAAAGTGAAATAGCATTGTTTGAAGACCAATTCTAAAAGTTCGTTAAAATGAGACAATGAAAAACCATGAAAATTATCAACTGAGCTAAAAACCCTATCTAAAATAATGGCAATAGTTTCAGATACAGGTACATTTGTGAAAAGTGACTTTACATCAAACTGACAAAAAACTTTTTTGAATCGAAGTTTTTACCAAGGAGGTCTTTTTGGAATTCAAACGAGTTATTTATAGTGTAAGCATTTTTCGCAAGGGGGACAGGAGACGAACAACAAATTTTGCCAATTGAAAGGTGGGTAAGTTATACGAAGCTAAAATAGGACGGAGAGGTGTTCCAGCTTTATGGATTTTAGGCAGACAGTATAATTGAGCAAGATTAGCACCAGATGCGAACAACTGAGAGTAAGTATCATTTTTTATTATCTTTAAGGACTTTAGTCGTGACAGAAATCTATTAACCTGGTCTTCTAACCTTACAATGACTTTATTTACAGGTTCTAGAATTTGTTTGAATTTAGTAAGATCACTTAGGATTTCATTAGTTTTGTTTATGTAGTCCGATTTATTCAAAATAACCACTCCGTTACCCTTGTCTGGTCTAGTCACAACAATCTCCTGGTTCTTTGCCAAATTCTTAATACACTGCAAATCACTCTTCCTAAATATGAAAGATTGAAATTTAAGATTTCTAAGTTTAAGAAAAAATTCTTGAGTTAAATTTGAGAACTGACATTTGAAATTATTGAAGTCCCCCACATGGGGAACATTTTTCAAGCCATTGAAAAATTTTTCAAAGTAAAGAAAAAACGAAGGCTTATATATTTGAAACAACGGAAGCTTAAATTGCAAACCAAGTGACAGTAAAAACTTTTCCCGAGGGGAGAGTGTGTAACTAGAAAGATTCGAAATTACCTTCTCTGAATTGAAAAAATTTGGTGAATTCATTCCCAAAGCCTTTAACTTACGTTCATGTGTTTCCAAGATGGTAGAGTGAAATTTTTCTAGTTCACGTTGTACAAGAGAAATTATTAATAAATAGTCCAACAACGACAAAGTATTTTTAAGAGTAGTTATATAATGCCCAAGAGACTTGTTATGCGAATCTGATATTTTGATTTTATAATTAATTTCATTATTTAATAAATATTCCAGAGACGATTGATAAAATTCAGAGTCATATAGATTATCACGGTAGAGTTTGAAGTAAACAAATTTCGGGAAAATCCTGCAGGTCCGACACATTTCAAGAAAATAACAGTCCAGTTTTGACTTGAGAAACTTTCGTGAAGTCTTCCAACATGGCGATAAGCCTGAGGCCATCTTGTCCATACCTTGAATATATATAATCATGCGGGTTGCTTCTACAGAGCTTCAATTTAATATTTAGGAGAAATCCAATGACAAGGAGAAATGTAATGCCATGAAAAGTCTTCTTTAATGCGCAACGTTTCGAGCAATACGCTCATCTTCAGGCTGTTTAATAACAATGTGAAATTAAAATCAATATGAATGAAAAACAAAACAGAAAATTTCTATAACCTATTCGTAAAGACAAATTTTAAAAGACTGAGAAAAGAGGGTTAAATTCTAAGTTATACAGATTTACATATAAAAATTAAGAAGCTATTTTTAAATACATATAGTAAATGTGAAATTAATACACTGGAAAAATTAACAATAGTACACTGGAATAATGGAACTAGCTACCTTACACTGCAGTTTCCGAGGCTGACTAATTTGAGCAGAGACAAGAACGGGAAACACAAGAGATGGCGAGGGCGATTGGGGAAGGAGGGATTATAAGGAATTGGGGAAGGAGGAGGGATCATAGCAAATTGAGGGGGACGGCAGATGAGTCAACATTCAGACTAGGGGACAATGCTTTAATGAAAAGCGATTCTAAAATTCTTAGTGAGTTGGGACAAGTATTACAACCAAGAATTTTAAAATTGTCTAAAGTGACATCAATTTTACATTTAATGCTGTGTTCGCGAATACTCGAGGCTTCTTTAGTTTTTAAAATTTTACCTGTTCGGCCACTTATTCCCATATGCGAATAAAATCTAGCCCTGAGAGAGCGAACAGTGCTGCCAATGTAATTCCCAAGGAGACACCTAGGGCAGGTAAATAAATATACAACACCGCTACGCAACGAGTCAGGGGTTCGATCCTTCGCTGAGAAAAAGCTACCTAAAGACGTTTTATTAATAAATATGATGCGGAAATCAGTATGATAAAAAAATTTCCTTAACAATTTTGTAAATTTAAGCTTAAATTCCTTATTCAAAGGACCCATTTCAGGTACCAAGAAATATTTTATATCCTTCGGCACTGTAATACATGGAAGTTGAGGGCTATAAACATTATTTAAGAGGATCTAATTAGTTTGTCTACATATTGAACAGGAAAACTATTATTAGTAAAGTATGATCTTAGATTATTAAATTCATCATTAAGTAAGGTAAAATTAGAGGTCAAATTATATCCTCTGAACAGGAGAGTTTTAATACAAGACATCTTATAGTTGAAATCAGTAAAACTAAAAAAATTCATTCCCAAACCAGTGAAAGTGGGTTTCCTGTAAACTGATGTAGTAATAGAATCACCGTTTTTCGAAATTAAAAGATCTAAGAAAGGGAGGGAGCCATTTTGCTCAGTTTCCATTGTATACGTTATATTGGGGTGCAAAGAATTTAGGAAGTTAAAGAATTGTTGCGCTTGTACCGCATTATCAAAGACTGCTATCGAATCATCAACGAAGCGTCGATAGAAAATTGGCTTGAGATGAGTGGGGATTGTCTAAAAATTACACTTTCTAAATGAGTCATAAAAAAGTCAGCTGCTAACGGTCCGACTGGTGATCCCATCCCTACCCCATCAATTTGTTGGTAAACCTTATTGTTGAAAGTGAAATAGCATTGTTTGAAGACCAATTCTAAAAGTTCGTTAAAATGAGACAATGAAAAACCATGAAAATTATCAACTGAGCTAAAAACCCTATCTAAAATAATGGCAATAGTTTCAGATACAGGTACATTTGTGAAAAGTGACTTTACATCAAAACTGACAAAAACTTTTTTGAATCGAAGTTTTTACCAAGGAGGTCTTTTTGGAATTCAAACGAGTTATTTATAGTGTAAGCATTTTTCGCAAAGGGGGACAGGAGACGAACAACAAATTTTGCCAATTGAAAGGTGGGTAAGTTATACGAAGCTAAAATAGGACGGAGAGGTGTTCCAGCTTTATGGATTTTAGGCAGACAGTATAATTGAGCAAGATTAGCACCAGATGCGAACAACTGAGAGTAAGTATCATTTTTTATTATCTTTAAGGACTTTAGTCGTGACAGAAATCTATTAACCTGGTCTTCTAACCTTACAATGACTTTATTTACAGGTTCTAGAATTTGTTTGAATTTAGTAAGATCACTTAGGATTTCATTAGTTTTGTTTATGTAGTCCGATTTATTCAAAATAACCACTCCGTTACCCTTGTCTGGTCTAGTCACAACAATCTCCTGGTTCTTTGCCAAATTCTTAATACACTGCAAATCACTCTTCCTAATATGAAAGATTGAAATTTAAGATTTCTAAGTTTAAGAAAAAATTCTTGAGTTAAATTTGAGAACTGACATTTGAAATTATTGAAGTCCCCCACATGGGGAACATTTTTCAAGCCATTGAAAAATTTTTCAAAGTAAAGAAAAAACGAAGGCTTATATATTTGAAACAACGGAAGCTTAAATTGCAAACCAAGTGACAGTAAAAACTTTTCCCGAGGGGAGAGTGTGTAACTAGAAAGATTCGAAATTACCTTCTCTGAATTGAAAAAATTTGGTGAATTCATTCCCAAAGCCTTTAACTTACGTTCATGTGTTTCCAAGATGGTAGAGTGAAATTTTTCTAGTTCACGTTGTACAAGAGAAATTATTAATAAATAGTCCAACAACGACAAAGTATTTTTAAGAGTAGTTATATAATGCCCAAGAGACTTGTTATGCGAATCTGATATTTTGATTTTATAATTAATTTCATTATTTAATAAATATTCCAGGGACGATTGATAAAATTCAGAGTCATATAGATTATCACGGTAGAGTTTGAAGTAAACAAATTTCGGGAAAATCCTGCAGGTCCGACACATTTCAAGAAAATAACAGTCCAGTTTTGACTTGAGAAACTTTCGTGAAGTCTTCCAAACATGGCGATAAGCCCTGAGGCCATCTTGTCCATACCTTGAATATATATAATCATGCGGGTTGCTTCTACAGAGCTTCAATTTAATATTTAGGAGAAATCCAATGACAAGGAGAAATGTAAATGCCATGAAAAGTCTTCTTTAATGCGCAACGTTTCGAGCAATACGCTCATCTTCAGGCTGTTTAATAACAATGTGAAATTAAAATCAATATTGAATGAAAAACAAAACAGAAAATTTCTATAACCTATTCGTAAAGACAAATTTTAAAAGACTGAGAAAAGAGGGTTAAATTCTAAGTTATACAGATTTACATATAAAAATTAAGAAGCTATTTTTAAATACATATAGTAAATGTGAAATTAATACACTGGAAAAATTAACAATAGTACACTGGAATAATGGAACTAGCTACCTTACACTGCAGTTTCCGAGGCTGACTAATTTGAGCAGAGACAAGAACGGGAAACACAAGAGATGGCGAGGGCGATTGGGGAAGGAGGAGGGATCATAGCAAATTGAGGGGGACGGCAGATGAGTCAACATTCAGACTAGGGGACAATGCTTTAATGAAAAGCGATTCTAAAATTCTTAGTGAGTTGGGACAAGTATTACAACCAAGAATTTTAAAATTGTCTAAAGTGACATCAATTTTACATTTAATGCTGTGTTCGCGAATACTCGAGGCTTCTTTAGTTTTTAAAATTTTACCTGTTCGGCCACTTATTCCCATATGCGAATAAAATCTAGCCCTGAGAGAGCGAACAGTGCTGCCAATGTAATTCCCAAGGAGACACCTAGGGCAGGTAAATAAATATACAACACCGCTACGCAACGAGTCAGGGGTTCGATCCTTCGCTGAGAAAAAGCTACCTAAAGACGTTTTATTAATAAATATGATGCGGAAATCAGTATGATAAAAAAATTTCCTTAACAATTTTGTAAATTTAAGCTTAAATTCCTTATTCAAAGGACCCATTTCAGGTACCAAGAAATATTTTATATCCTTCGGCACTGTAATACATGGAAGTTGAGGGCTATAAACATTATTTAAGAAGGATCTAATTAGTTTGTCTACATATTGAACAGGAAAACTATTATTAGTAAAGTATGATCTTAGATTATTAAATTCATCATTAAGTAAGGTAAAATTAGAGGTCAAATATATCTCTCTGAACAGGAGAGTTTTAATACAAGACATCTTATAGTTGAAATCAGTAAAACTAAAAAAATTCATGCCCAAACCAGTGAAAGTGGGTTTCCTGTAAACTGATGTAGTAATAGAATCACCGTTTTTCGAAATTAAAAGATCTAAGAAAGGGAGGGAGCCATTTTGCTCAGTTTCCATTGTATACGTTATATTGGGGTGCAAAGAATTTAGGAAGTTAAAGAATTGTTGCGCTTGTACCGCATTATCAAAGACTGCTATCGAATCATCAACGAAGCGTCGATAGAAAATTGGCTTGAGATGAGTGGGAGATTGTCTAAAAATTACACTTTCTAAATGAGTCATAAAAAAGTCAGCTGCTAACGGTCCGACTGGTGATCCCATCCCTACCCCATCAATTTGTTGGTAAACCTTATTGTTGAAAGTGAAATAGCATTGTTTGAAGACCAATTCTAAAAGTTCCTTAAAATGAGACAATGAAAAACCATGAAAATTATCAACTGAGCTAAAAACCCTATCTAAAATAATGGCAATAGTTTCAGATACAGGTACATTTGTGAAAAGTGACTTTACATCAAAACTGACAAAAACTTTTTTGAATCGAAGTTTTTACCAAGGAGGTCTTTTTGGAATTCAAACGAGTTATTTATAGTGTAAGCATTTTTCGCAAAGGGGACAGGAGACGAACACAAATTTTGCCAATTGAAAGGTGGGTAAGTTATACGAAGCTAAAATAGGACGGAGAGGTGTTCCAGCTTTATGGATTTTAGGCAGACAGTATAATTGAGCAAGATTAGCACCAGATGCGAACAACTGAGAGTAAGTATCATTTTTTATTATCTTTAAGGACTTTAGTCGTGACAGAAATCTATTAACCTGGTCTTCTAACCTTACAATGACTTTATTTACAGGTTCTAGAATTTGTTTGAATTTAGTAAGTTCACTTAGGATTTCATTAGTTTGTTTATGTAGTCCGATTTTTCAAAATAACCACTCCGTTACCCTTGTCTGGTCTAGTCACAACAATCTCCTGGTTCTTTGCCAAATTCTTAATACACTGCAAATCACTCTTCCTAAATATGAAAGATTGAAATTTAAGATTTCTAAGTTTAAGAAAAAATTCTTGAGTTAAATTTGAGAACTGACATTTGAAATTATTGAAATCCCCCACATGGGGAACATTTTTCAAGCCATTGAAAAATTTTTCAAAGTAAAGAAAAAACGAAGGCTTATATATTTGAAACAACGGAAGCTTAAATTGCAAACCAAGTGACAGTAAAAACTTTTCCCGAGGGGAGAGTGTGTAACTAGAAAGATTCGAAATTACCTTCTCTGAATTGAAAAAATTTGGTGAATTCATTCCCAAAGCCTTTAACTTACGTTCATGTGTTTCCAAGATGGTAGAGTGAAATTTTTCTAGTTCACGTTGTACAAGAGAAATTATTAATAAATAGTCCAACAACGACAAAGTATTTTAAGAGTAGTTATATAATGCCCAAGAGACTTGTTATGCGAATCTGATATTTTGATTTTATAATTAATTTCATTATTTAATAAATATTCCAGGGACGATTGATAAAATTCAGAGTCATATAGATTATCACGGTAGAGTTTGAAGTAAACAAATTTCGGGAAAATCCTGCAGGTCCGACACATTTCAAGAAAATAACAGTCCAGTTTTGACTTGAGAAACTTTCGTGAAGTCTTCCAAACATGGCGATAAGCCCTGAGGCCATCTTGTCCATACCTTGAATATATATAATCATGCGGGTTGCTTCTACAGAGCTTCAATTTAATATTTAGGAGAAATCCAATGACAAGGAGAAATGTAAATGCCATGAAAAGTCTTCTTTAATGCGCAACGTTTCGAGCAATACGCTCATCTTCAGGCTGTTTAATAACAATGTGAAATTAAAATCAATATTGAATGAAAAACAAAACAGAAAATTTCTATAACCTATTCGTAAAGACAAATTTTAAAAGACTGAGAAAAGAGGGTTAAATTCTAAGTTATACAGATTTACATATAAAAATTAAGAAGCTATTTTTAAATACATATAGTAAATGTGAAATTAATACACTGGAAAAATTAACAATAGTACACTGGAATAATGGAACTAGCTACCTTACACTGCAGTTTCCGAGGATGACTAATTTGAGCAGAGACAAGAACGGGAAACACAAGAGATGGCGAGGGCGATTGGGGAAGGAGGGATTATAAGGAATTGGGGAAGGAGGAGGGATCATAGCAAATTGAGGGGGACGGCAGATGAGTCAACATTCAGACTAGGGGACAATGCTTTAATGAAAAGCGATTCTAAAATTCTTAGTGAGTTGGGACAAGTATTACAACCAAGAATTTTAAAATTGTCTAAAGTGACATCAATTTTACATTTAATGCTGTGTTCGCGAATACTCGAGGCTTCTTTAGTTTTTAAAATTTTACCTGTTCGGCCACTTATTCCCATATGCGAATAAAATCTAGCCCTGAGAGAGCGAACAGTGCTGCCAATGTAATTCCCAAGGAGACACCTAGGGCAGGTAAATAAATATACAACACCGCTACGCAACGAGTCAGGGGTTCGATCCTTCGCTGAGAAAAAGCTACCTAAAGACGTTTTATTAATAAATATGATGCGGAAATCAGTATGATAAAAAAATTTCCTTAACAATTTTGTAAATTTAAGCTTAAATTCCTTATTCAAAGGACCCATTTCAGGTACCAAGAAATATTTTATATCCTTCGGCACTGTAATACATGGAAGTTGAGGGCTATAAACGTCTTCCGCCAGCAGATTCCATTCTTGTAGACGTGAGGCCAGCAGTTCACTTTGTTGCTTGATAAGTATTAAATCAGAGATGATGTTCTTTCTTGGACTCGACTTGAGCTTCATAGCATTCGCCGTCTGATTCCGATTTGTCATAGTCTGTTATCGGTCGGCATTTCAGCTGGAGGACGAGGGATGGATATATCTGTAGAATGTTCCACAGGACGCATAGCAGAACGAAGATTTGGGTAGACTATAGCCTTTTTCCCTTTTCTGTTGCAATCTGTAATGTGAGACACATTGTTGACTACTTAAGATAGCATAATTGTGTAATACATTATTACATTATGCAGAGCAGGATATGCTAAAATGTGCTAAAAACACCAAATTTGACGTATATTCAGAAAAATAAAAGATTCAAACCTGTGATGTTTATTAAGCAGAAATAGCAATCAGTTGAATGGTCCAGCGGTTCTCTTCATACCATTGAGACACTGAATCCCAGACCAGGACCGGTGCCCTTGAACGATGCAGATAACGAGCTTGTACATCTCACACAGCAGATATGAGGCGCCCAGTGCTTGTCCTGATCACCAACTTCGCATGCGAAGCATAATTCATAAAGCTTTTTCACATGAGAAGTCAACTTCCTTTTATACTGTTTTAACGTTAATGTCCCACAGATATAACAAAAACTGTCTGGCGAATTTTTGCACTCTCTAGGCATTGTAGCATAACATCAATAAAAACCTGTAAAATAAGAAAATGATAGATCAGTTTGCAATTTCACACAATATAGACGTTGTCGGTGAAATATACATAATTTGATAGCTGTTATTCAATAATACTCACTCACAAGGCCGCCGCTTCCATTAGGCGAGGTTAGTAAATGCTAAGGGCGCCAAAGATCTGGGGGCGCCAGCGCCTCCCGCCCTGTGCACGTCTGATAGTATTATGTAAGAACAACATGAAAAAATAATGAAGGAATGAGAAGCATAGACAAATGATGAAAGGTTGTACGACGTATGTACACCAGTTTAGCTTGACTGATATTTACATAATTAACTTATTCATCTTATTGGGTCATTATAGAACTTTCACTATCACGACCTTTAACCCTTTAGGGACGGGAGTCGTAAATAAGCGATTTAAAAATGTTGCGCGCACAGACGGGAGTCGTCAATAAGCGACTCGGCTTATTTACGGCTTAATATGAGTTCCGGGAGTCGTCAATAAGCGACTCGGCTTATTTACGGCTTAATATGAGTTCCGGGAGTCGTCAATAAGCGAATAACTGTTTTTATGTGACATATGCCCTTCTTGCTTGGAAAAAACAGTAGATATGTCCTTTTTGCACGCATATTTTAGCACTTTTGAGCGTTCTGATTTGTTACTACATATGCCTCGCTTTACTCGCTGTTTTGATTGGTCATGACACTTTCTTGAACTGTGAAATGATTTTATAATTTTATAATAAATGTATGTATTAGCAAATTAAAATAGATCAGTATAAGGCAAATAGTTTCTTCAATATGGTACCTTGATTACTTTGTGGGCAAACCCAATCGTGAAGTGGGAGGCGGGTGGGGGCGCCAGCTGCAGTCCTGCTAAGGGCGCCAAATAGGCTGGCGCCGGACCTGCTCACTCAGCACCGATTTATGATAAAATATGGCTGACAATTTTCAGTGCTGTGCTCGTTACTTTATAAATGTAATGCCGTTACCGTTACTACAGTCTAAATGTAACGCCGTTATCGTTACAGTTACCATTTTTAAAAAGTAATGAGTAACGGCACCGTTACTCGTTACCGTTACTTTTAATGAAATGTAAATATATTATATATATGCAGAGGTATATTATAATTTATATATACATAAAATATTATATTATATAAACATTCGCTTGTGCGAGTATGTGTTGGTTTGTATCCACTGGTTAATGCATAGGCTATGAAGTCTGTGCAATTTAGGGTGGATCACTTTTCACTTTTTTCAAAAAATTATAGCTGGTCAAACTTTTTCCCATGATTTGTTTCAGTGGAAGTACACTGACACCATTTTTACCAAAATCGATCAATATTTAGGGGTCGCGCATCGACCTTGAAAATTTCAATTTTGGAAATTTGGCCAAATTGACAATTTTTTACTGAATAAAGATAAATCATCAAATGACTATATTTTCTGAATCCTCTCAGTTAAAGAAATCCTCTCATATACTTACCAAGTTGATAGGACAAGTGGTTTAGAAGTTATACTCACCTTGAGATAGCATTAAAATTTAAAATACCGTATTTGTCCCCGTACCTCCATATGTTGTCTGCCATTGTCTGCTTTTTAGGATAAGATAAAACGAATAAGGAAAGATCAAATGTATTTTGTATTAAAACGGTTTACCGATATCACTAAAGGCACTTACTCCGGTGCCCCTAACTAGGTTCAAAAACTGTATGAATCGTGGTTAGAACACAGGTCATCTTAAGGCGTGCGCCATGTACTCTCTCTGCTAACTCCCTTTCCCTCTGCGCTACGTCATCTTGGCAAGTGACGACTTCTTGAAGTCACCGAGTTCTTTCCAGCTCTTTTCCACGAGCTGAAGAAGACCCTGCAGCTGTGACTCGTCTTTTGTGACAGTGTTCGCATAATCTTCTATCAGTTTTATCCCTCTCTCTGCCACGTTGTTGGTAACTTTCAGATGCGAGATGACATTCTTCAGATCACAGTAGTTCTTATCTTGATCCCACTTATTCACCGGCAGAGTGAGCCACGTAGACGCGCACACCTGCAGGCCTGTGAACACGAACCACGATGACTCATCGATCAGGTCCGGAAGGCGCGTCGTGTCATCAACCGAGACGTTGTCATACCTGAAGTCCTCGGGCACAGCGAGGCGGCACAGCTTCTTTGCCATCTCGTGCTTCACAGTGTCTTCCACTTTGTCACTGCAGAGGGCGAAAACGACGGTCTGAGGCCTCAGATACCACAAGTGCCGCCTGATCACTGCCAGTGAAGCCTCTGCAATCTCGCGATCCACAGCCCTGTACTGCAGAAGACGCTGGTACAACACCAGGTCATTCAGCGGGGCATCAGCTGCGACAGGAGCCGCCAGCCAGGCAGGTGCGTAGAGGAGTGCAGTAAATAGTACCACTCTCTGAAGTTTCTGTACCAGCTCGTCGTCGAACTCCAGCTGACCGCTGAATATCAGGAGCTTCGTGTAGTAGATGATCTGAAACGAATACGCACTGTGATGTATAAATACCGATACCACTCCATATAAGTTTGTTTAATGGTAAATTATTTATCTTATTTTTTTCTGGTAGGGACTTCAAATGGCTGTTTGCAGAAGGCAATACAATATTTAACTTCTAATTCAAAATACCAACCTTGGCCATCCACCTCGCATGATGGTAGGCTCCTGGGCGCATGAAGTGTGTGCCACGACGTGGCTGGGCCCCGAGTACCAGGAGTGTAATCTCCGCCACTTCTCGGTAGTCTTCTCTGACAAGACCAGAAGCGGTGCCGATGAACTTGACTGCCTCATCTCGGAGCTCCATCAGCCACGTCACCTCCGCCAAATGCTCGATCTACAGCTCGCGATAAGTCGAGAGGTCGACCTTGTCCCACCTGAAAGGGGAGTTATGAAAATATTGCATGAAAACGACTGAAGTTTCCCTTTTCGACTGCTATTAACATATGAAAATAAAAACCCACTCTAATAGACAGAGTTTATTTCCACGACAGTTTCGACGCCCACTGGCATCCTCCTCGGGTGGATACAGAAACACGAATGAACCAAAACAAGAGGGAAAAACAGTCCAGGGACCGACCGTTAAGAAATTCGCACCTAGGTTAGATCCCATTCTCCCGACACCGGAAGGGCATTTTCATCAAGTACATTCGCGCAAATTTAAAACTATCTTCCTGTTCTAAACATACAGATTCTATTTTTTTTTTTTACATAATTATTACATTTATTATTAAATTTATTACATTTAATATTGCATAATTATTTATTACAGAAATTATAAATTTATTATTACATTGGTTATTACATTGTTGTTTATTATACAGAACTTATAAACCGAAAAACGAATGAAAAAATCCGATTAGGAAACAATCCAGAGACCATTGAGAAATTCGCACCTAGGTTAGATACCGTTCTCCCGACACCGGAAGGGCATTTTATTACAGGGTCCGCTTATAAGTACATTCCCACAAATTAAAACTATCTTCTTGTTCTATACATACAGATTCTAATATTTTGACATAATTACTGCATTTATTATTGCATTTACATTTTTTTTTTACATTTATTATTATTACCTTTACCCTAATTATTAAATTTATAATATTACCTTTATTATTACATCTGTTGCATTTATATTTATTTCCACATTTATTACTTCCATTATTACATTTACTAAAAGCGAGTAAGGAAACATTCCAATCCAGAGACATTTAAGAAATTCACACTTAGGTTCGAACACGTTCCCACGACTCCGTAAGGGATTTTTTGACCAAGAATCTCATTAAAGGGTCTAACTTATAAGTACCTTCGCACAAATTAAAATTATCTACTTTTTCTATACACACAGATTCTATTATTTTTCTTTTGACATAATTATTACATTTATAAAGTACCTTACTTGATTCCCAATCTATAGCATGATTATTTTGGCTGGCGTGATAAAAAATGGCATTATTAGTATTATGTACAACTTCTGAAGGCATATTTGTGTTCTTTAATACGGGTTTCAATATTTCTTCCAGTTTCTCCCACGTATACTAAATCACAACTTTTACAGGGAATGCTGTAGACACAGGCTTGTTCCTCTTTTGCCACGTTATTCCTAACCAATTTACTTTTCACGGTTGACGAATATTTGAACGCCAAAGCAAACTTAAATCTTTCGTCAACGGTTTTACTCTTTCTAAGCCGGCAATGTAAGGTAAACTCACATATTGTTTTTGGTTAACTGAAAGAGTTAGAAAGAGTAAAACCGTTGACGAAAGATTTTAAGTTTGCTTTGGCGTTCAAATATTCGTCTACCGTGAAAAGTAAATTGGTTAGGAATAACGTGGCAAAAAAGGAACAAGCCTGTGTCTACAGCATTCCCTGTAAAAGTTGTGATTTAGTATACGTGGGAGAAACTGGAAGAAATATTGAAACCCGTATTAAAGAACACAAATATGCCTTCAGAAGTTGTAATACTAATAATGCCATTTTTTATCACGCCAGCCAAAATAATCATGCTATAGATTGGGAATCAAGTAAGGTACTTTATAAATGTAATAATTATGTCAAAAGAAAAATAATAGAATCTGTGTGTATAGAAAAAGTAGATAATTTTAATTTGTGCGAAGGTACTTATAAGTTAGACCCTTTAATGAGATTCTTGGTCAAAAAATCCCTTACGGAGTCGTGGGAACGTGTTCGAACCTAAGTGTGAATTTCTTAAATGTCTCTGGATTGGAATGTTTCCTTACTCGCTTTTAGTAAATGTAATAATGGAAGTAATAAATGTGGAAATAAATATAAATGCAACAGATGTAATAATAAAGGTAATATTATAAATTTAATAATTAGGGTAAAGGTAATAATAATAAATGTTAAAAAAAAATGTAAATGCAATAATAAATGCAGTAATTATGTTCTGTATAATAAACAACAATGTAATAACCAATGTAACAATAAATTTATAATTTCTGTAATAAATAATTATGCAATATTAAATGTAATAAATTTAATAATAAATGTAATAATTATGTAAAAAAAAATAATAGAATCTGTATGTTTAGAACAGGAAGATAGTTTTAAATTTGCGCGAATGTACTTGATGAAAATGCCCTTCTGGTGTCGGGAGAATGGGATCTAGCCTAGGTGCGAATTTCTTAACGGTCGGTCCCTGGACTGTTTTTCCCTCTTGTTTTGGTTCATTCGTGTTTCTGTATCCACCCGAGGAGGATGCCAGTGGGCGTCGAAACTGTCGTGGAAATAAACTCTGTCTATTAGAGTGGGTTTTTATTTTCATATTTTGACCTTCACGTAGAAAAAAGTGAAGTTTTTTGCATTTGCTATTAACATCATTAGTAGAAGGACGCTGATATCTCAATTGCTCTGAAGGCAAAAAATCATTGGAGAAAACAAATGCGCCTTAGACTTGAAATTCACCTTCTCCTCAGATACTGGAACAAAGGTTCAGTTGGTGCTGTGGTTCTTCCAAACGCGGTGATGACCACTGCCCCCACGATGAGCTCCATAACGTGATGGCGACAGCCCAGCTGGAAGAGCGGTTTACCAAGCATGTTCTCCAGCCGGACCACCGCACCCTGCCCTCCCCGTATTGGAGGAAGTTGTGTCGAAGCACAGTCCAATCACGTTGTTCTCGCATCCCCAGTCTTTGAGAGCACGAAAGGTCGCCTGGGCCTGGGACAGACCGGTGCCGTCAGCAACAGTCGGAACGGCCAGCAACTTTCCTTCTGTGCATTGGGGAGCTCCTGAGATGAGAATCGCCTGGCGGTGTTCCAATGATCCAAGAGAGTCCTGAAACGTATGTCATACATGCCAATCCATTATCGTCCACTGGAATATGTCAATCCACTGTCGTCACTGGAACATGTTAATTCACTGTCGTCCACGGTGAGGGCAAAACTGACCTTGATTACTTTACCGTCCCAGTGGACGACAGCATGCCTCGGAGATACGAAGGATTTCTGCACAGCTGTCGACACTTCACAACGATGTGCCACTCTTCCACGGCGAGACGTGTTCTTCGAGATACTGAATTTGTCCAGGTCTGCGGGCGGATCTGCCGAACGTAGGACTGCCGCCACGACACTTGCCACCTATGTGCGAAATTGAAAGGAAATTGACAAGGATGCGTATGGTTTTTATGTGACAAAATAATCACTAAATTTTCCGTCGTTACGTCTATTATATCTTTGTCAACTAAAGATCATTACTGATATATATACACCTGATTATTGGACATCCGGAAGCGATCAGCCACTTCAATAACAGCCGGTGCATTGAGGATGCGGTGAGGAAGGCTGATTGATACAGTTGATTCTCTCGGCTGTCAGTATGGTGGTTCTAGCTGTGATTCGGAGTTGCTCGATGATCTACTTTCTATAGATTCATCGTCGCTCTCAGCTTCGGTTCCTAATTTCGTTTTTGAGGTGCCTGGCTCATCACGAGATTGTTGTCTTGAGAGTTGCCGTTTTCTCTTGACAACGAACACTTTATCATTCCCACTCATTGTTGCCTGGCGCAGGCCCCGTTGATCCTCATAAAATTTAATATCTTCTTGTTTGTTGTTGTCTGAGAGCAGTCGACTTTTCTGTATCTCTTGAATAGCATCGGGAGCTCCGATGTCCCAGAGCTTGTTCAGATTTTCTGAAAACTTCTCCCTGCCTTTTCCCGCGTCACTGTCTCTCATCTTGCTCTTCTGCAGCGAGCGCCACTCTTCCCACAGTAACTCCAGTTTTCTTTCGCAGTTACGCCTCGTGATCGTCTTTATACGTGCCATGTTCCAAAATGCCAGAACATTGGCCACCGTGTCTTTTACGGCGGCCTTCCTGTCAGTAGTTTCCTGCTTGGCATAGAAGAAGTACTGGAGAACTTGATGGGTGGTTGGCAATTTGGCACCACCGATCGAGGAAGATGGTTGACCAATTAAGAAGACGTCCGTGGCTGACCTTAGAGAAGGTGGTGCTGTTGTTGCTGCTTTCTCTTTTCCAGAATAAGTAACTTTCAGTCTTCCCACTCCTGGTTGTTAACAGTTTATCCATTGTACTAAAGTCTAGACTTATCAAACAAGAATCAATTGACACAGTTGATCTGTAAAAAGCAAACTGTGATTAGTAAAAATATTGGTCATAGACATAGCGTGTGTGTGTAATTGGGATTTTAGGATGCGCCAGCTACTGATGCTATGATTACGTCCATAACGGGGGACAAATATGCAAAAATTATTAGTAGGAATTGCAACATAACGGAGGATGTAACAATTTTTGTAACATGCTACTGATACTAATGCTAGAATATACCAGGGAAATTTAGTTTTACAAAACAATAATACGAAATACTAAAGAAATGAATCAAATGAGTTATTGTGCATGGCAATGATAACTGAAATTTATTAGCTAAATATACAAACTTAAGAACTATTAGTCAAAATATCTTTATTGGTCTTTAAGAAAACAAGCTTCTCAAAAGTTGCATCTAAGAGCGAGCCTCGTTTCGGACGCAGTATATCCTTCCCTACTAAAAAAATCCGCTCAACAGCGGCACTAGATAGTATAGGAGTGTTAAGTTTAATAAACATATTTTTAAAGTTAATGGATGGGAAGGATGCAGAGCTAACGTGCCGTGAATGCCCAGATGAGAGGAATGACGAAACCTCTGTTGAACTTAGGTCCCTCCCTGCTCCAGGGTTCTTCGCCTTTTTACTTTGACAGTGCTGTCAGTGTAGGGGGAGAGGGTGGATGGGGGTAGGCTGCCAGCATGCCAACGGCCAACATGCACTCCTCGCTCATAGTGAAGGGACAAATTTTTAAGTTAATGAATAATGAGTGAGGATCGAAAGAAACTAATTGCGAGCTACGATAAAAAAGTAACGAGTAACGACTAACAAATGTATTTCCCTAAAAAAGTAACGTCGTTACTGAAAGAGCTACTTGATTTGAAATGTAACGCCGTTACCACTACCGTTACTAAAAAAGTACCGCGTTACGTAACG
>JAJOZX010003781.1:242500-287500 GCA_023014485.1 Bathynomus jamesi | reverse complement strand
AGTTTTTCAATACCTCACAGTACTATGGAGGGCACCGCTCGGCAGAGGAATCTCTCTAAATGGGGTATGTAAGGACAGAGAGTATCCCCTAACCCAAGATGCTGCCTCCCTATATCCCACAACACTTGTAAAACTATGTTTTCTTAAATTTGTTCTACATCATGGCTTAAATAATTTCATACTATGACCTCTAGTCTGGTTATTGTGATCTTTAATGAAAAGAGAATCAAAATCTATCTTATCCAACCCTTAATTTTACTACCTTAAACTATACCCAATCTATCAACATATGCGTCTAGTCGATTTTTAAACATGTTTATAGACGTGCTACTAATTACTTCTACCGGCAAACTATTCCAGCTATTTACTATTCTATGCGTAAAAAAGTTTTTGGCAACTGCTGTCTCGATCCTTCGACTTGTCAACTTACACCCGTTATTTCTTGTCCTATTATATTGAGATATTTCGAAAAAGCTATCTCTATCTACGTTATCGAACCCATTCATAATTTTGAAAACCTGGATTAGATCATCCCTTAGCCTCCTAGTCTCGAGTGTAGTCAATTTTAACTCGTTAAGCCTATCCTCGTACGACTTTGACCTAAGCGACGGAATGATCTTAGTTGCTCGTCTTTGAACTCTTTCGATTTTGTCTTTATCTTTGCGCATATGTGGATTCCAAAATTGGATTGCGTACTCCAAATGGGGTCTAACTAATGATTTATAAAGAGGAGCTATAATATCGCGCGATTTGTACTAAACATTCCGAGCTATAAAACCTAACACTTTGTTCGCTTTATTGACGGCTGCTGTACTTTGTTTCGCTACTATTAAATCACCAGTGACTATAACTCCTAAATCTTTTTCCTGCTCTACGCTTATCAACTCTTTCCCTGACATACTATACGCCATGTGACTGACCAATCAACGATTTTATTCAGATCATTCTGGATTTTACCTCTATCTTCGTCATTAATCGCCCTACCACCCAGCTTCGTGTCATCCGCAAACTTTGAAACTGTACTGACTAGGCCGACATCTAAATCGTTAATATATATAAGAAAAAGCAAGGGGCCCAATACAGAACCCTGAGGAACGCCACTCGCTACATTAGCCCAACACGACTCCGCTCCATCAACGACCACCCTCTGTTTCCTACCTCGCAACCACTCTTCTAGCCAATTTATTACTACACCCCTGATTCCATGAGCCTTAGTTTTTTCAATGAGTCTTTTGTGCGGCACGGTGTCAAACGCTTTTTGAAAATCTAAATACACTACATCAACCGCCCGATGTCTATCGTAAACGTCAACCACGCTTTCGAAAAATTCTAAAAGATTAGTTAAGCAAGATTTGTTTCGCCTAAAACCATGCTGCGTATTTCTAACTAGTTTATGCAATTCTAAGTGTTCGACTATACGATCCCTAATTACTGATTCCAGTAGCTTACCTACAACAGACGTTAAACTGATTGGCCTATAATTTCCCGCCGCACCTTTATCGCCTTTCTTAAAGATAGGTGTTACGTTTGCTAACTTGAAATTATCTGGTACGCACCCCTCAGAAATAGACGCATTAAAAATCTTTGTTAGCGGCACAACAATGCTATCTTTTAATTCTTTTAGTTGTATGGGATATATGGAATCCGGCCCCGGTGATTTACGCGTTTTCATTTTATCAATATAGCGCATTACCTCCCTTTCACTACCCACGATATTATCCAAAATATTACCATTATCAAAAGGTATTATGTCTATGACCGTAGGGATATTCGTTACATCTTCTATAGTAAAAACTGACGTAAAAAATTCATTTAGCAAGGTAGCCATTTCCTTGTTTTCAGAAACTAGATCTCCGTTTACATTTTTCAAAGGCCCTAAGACACTTTTTACTGGATTTCTATTATTGACGTATTGAAAGAATCGCTTGGGATTTTCTTTACCGTCACGAGCTATGGAGATTTCAAATTCGCGCTTGGACTTTTTTATTACACTTTTCGCTTCACGCCTTAGAGATATGTAGTTGTTTCGTAACCACAGATTGTCTTTATCACACTTATATAGCCTATAAGCCCTATCTCTACTCTTTATAATGTCTCCTACTCTCGAAGTAAACCACAAGGGCTTGTTGTTTACTTTCGCACGCTTAATTTTGTACGGTACACATTCCTCATTTATAGTCCTAAATACCGTTTCGAACGATTCCCACATTAGTTTTGCGTTGGAGTTCCCCATTACGTTTTCCCAATTGACGTGTGAAAATTTATTTCGAAATTTACTAAAATCTGCGTGCTGGAAGTTAGGAATTTTAGTCGAGTTATTTGGTTTCGAGTGACTTACTGAGAGGACAAACTCTACCATATTGTGATCGCTATTGCTCAACAGTTCTATTACTTGAAGATCAGTAATTAGCCTATCATCCGTAGTTATTACTAAATCTAAAATAATGTCCAACCTCGTAGGTTCTCCAACCTTTTGAATAAGAAAGCTATCCTCGAGAAAATTAACTAAACGATTACCTTCCGCGTCTCCCTGCATTGTATCGTAATTCACGTTGGCGCAATTAAAGTCACCCATAACTAAAACCTGCTCACTACCGATTATTCTCTTTAGTTGACGATATAACGCTTCGTCCGTATCGGCTGTTTGATTAGGGGGCCTATATATAACCGCAACAAGAAGTTTGAAATCGTTTAATTTAATTTCTATTATAGTCGAATCTATCTGTTCTGGAATTGAGTGCTTTACTTCTATAACGTTCGCAATATTAATTATCTTTGATATACAACATAACACCACCTCCTCGCCTACCTATTCTGTTTTTAACAAAAAGTCTAACCTTTAATTTGATACTCCCCTACAAAGTCACGTGTTTCAGTGCTAAGCCACGATTCATTTATCGCAATTAAATCATAGTCTTTACAAGCAATTAAAGAAAAAAATTCGTTTATTTTATTTCGTAGGCTACGAGCATTTAAGGATAGAACCTTCAAATTGTTTGTAATTGCGACACTTTCGCGAGCGCAGGGGAAATTCGTGGAATTTACGCTGGGACCGTTCGAGTTACGGCAGCCTGAAAAGAGGAGACAGTATTATGAAATAGTCTTCCTAAACGCGCAGCTCCAACGTCATTAAGATGAAGTCCATCTTCGAGGAACAAGTCCCTCCTGCCGTAGAAACTGTTCCAAAAATTCGCAAAATGCACTCCTTCCTGTTGGCACAGAGACTTTAGGTTATTGTTAATATAGGTCGCCTTGCTGTGGAAATCGTTTCGTTGGATAATTCGAGGAAGTATACCTGTTAAAACAATCTTATTAGTTTTCTCTTTTAGTCGCTCTAATAAGTCCCTGTACCTAGCCAGCAGTTCTTCCGATCTAGAATTTAAAACGTTATTAGTACCGACATGAATAACATACGTTGTGGCCTCGGCGGTACCGTCTGTAAAATGGTCAACACTATTAGTTATATCCTCGACCCTTGCACCAGGGTAGCAGTAACGGCGCCTACGACGAGGGTTTGTCCCACAGAATTCCTCGAGCTGCCCTCGAACAATGGAATCGCCAACGAGTCGTATTTCCGGTTCATCAGCATCTTCGAAACCTAAAACAGAGAACTTATTGCTTGTTATTACTGGTAGACAAGTCTTTGCTTTTCTCAATGGGGCTCCATTTCGCACTCGAACGAAGGGTTGGGAACTAGAAGAAGAGAGAGGGCTATTAGTACTATTTATATTATTAGTAGAAACTGAGGCAGGAGTGATCGTAACTGAAGTCTCAAGGGATTCTAATTTTGCCGTCAGGAGCAACACGCTTTCTTCAAGTCTCACCCTGGCCTCCCTCTCACGTTCTAACTCGTTCCTCAGCACTTCTATGCTTGAGCACCACCTGCAAACTAACTGTTCATTATTATTAGCCATTTTAAACGCGTAAGCAGCAAATTTCCCTTCACAGCGACTGCAAGTACTTGACGGTGGTGCCATGCTTTTAATTAGTTGAACAACAAAAAAACAAAAAAAAACAAAAACGAGCGTTTGGAAATTAATAAATTACAACGTAGGTCTACCGCGTTCTTGAAACGCAAAAACAGGTTCTTGTAACACGAATTTATTCGAAATGAATATAGAATTAAGCTACCGACAACAGATCTGTAAAAAAAGAGTATTTATAACACTTATCTGTCTGCGATTCGACCCGACTTTTTTCCTTTTTTTTTCACACGGTTTGAGACCACACTCTACCTGTCCTCTCGAAGCAAGGAAAAATGAACCTTATGACTCCACGTTTTGTGATAGATTTGAAAAACAAACAAGGCAAGCCACGTGCAGTAGCCTTGGTTTGATCAAATAATATAGTACTGAATAACGTCAATAAATGAAATATATTCGTTAATGAATGATTAGTAGCACGAAGTAATTTAGTTAAGAATGCACCGAACACCATTTTTTTTTAAAACACTTCAACGAAAACCACTTATTCAATTGATAACACTGGACACTCGATAAAACACGTCTGTTCACAAGGAAAAACTGATCACATATGTATATATATATATATATACACACACACACACACACATATATATATATATATATATATATATATATATATATATATATATATATATATATATACACATACATATATATATATATATACATATACAGTACATATACATATATATACATATATATATATATATATATATATATATATATATATATATATATATACATACAGTATATTAGGGTGATTCAAAAACGGGGTAAAAATTTTTATTTTTTATTTTAATGTGTTCAACCCTTTAAATGGTTCATTTCAACATAAAAATAACTATCCTAAAATATTTTAGCAAATTTTTAATTTTTAAGGGTTGCTACCAGCAATTAAAAATTGACAGAACGACTCAAATTGTCAAATTTTTCCACACCACCCAGGAGGTGCAGTACAAGGCGCATTGCTTTTTTTTAACGTGGAAAGCTCCCCCGTAGGTCCTACCATAACCACAAGCATGCATAATTAAACTAGCATGATATTTGAGACATTAGCTGTCCTTACTTCATCAATGTTTCTTTTTTTCTATCAGGGTAAACATCCCTATAGTTTTTCATTACTTGTAGCAAGAATTGTTTTTGATCTTCGTCATGTGTTAGTATTTTATTATATTCATCCATTAATTTTACTCCTCTTTCCGCTATATCATTCACGACTTTCCACTGTTTGATAGATTTCTTAGCGGAGTTAAACTCTTCATCATTATGCCATTCTTTAGCATCTTTGAGTACAAATTTTGAACTAAATTCTGTTATTGTAAAGAATCTTTGAGTATTTGATGTGACAAAATCTTCTAATTTCTTCGTTAGAATAAGTGCAGGATCTAGAAAAGCCCGTTTTGCAGGAAGAGTTTCTGTTGTATTTTGCAAGGCCTTTACCATTTTGTTTTTTGTTTCAGTAGGCACTTCATCATCATAAAAGGCCAACGCTACCAGTTCTTCTGATAGGTACCAGAGGTGACCTAACAGTTTTTTAATAGCAACAAATGCGATTGTGTCATTTATTTGTTTGTAGACTACAAGATTCTGTAATAATTCCAGATCAAGACGAGGAGCGCAAGATGGCACAGGAGCTGTAAACCATGCCTTTACATATAACCGAGTAGCAAATAGACAGATGTCTTTTAGTCCTTTTTTGTCTTTTACTTAAATTTTGAACTGAGATTTGAACAAAAAATTTTAATGAATATGTAATTTTGGCCATCCACCTAGCCCGATGAAGTCCCGCTGGATGTTTAAATTTGATTCCACCTTTTGGTTCACCTCCCAAAAAAATAATTGTTAACTGCAATAGTTCTATGTAATCGTCTCTTGGTTGGAATGTGTCTAGTTGATTTGCTGCAAATATAATTGTGTATCTTTGATGTCATGAATATTTTCATAGATATCTGGATCTGATAATACTGTTTCGTAGTCCTCCTTATTAATGCTTGACCTTTTTTCTCTGAACTTCTTAAAAAGGACTATATCTGGGCCAGAAGATGGTGATAAAGACTTTGAAACAACAGCTTCCAGCATAATTTCAAATATGTGGTGTCGACATGCCAGCCACAATAAATCGTTGTCGAATTTTTGTTCTAGAAGAATAGCTGCACCATTTCTAGGACCAGTATTGGCTGCCGTTGTATCGAAACACATGCATTTTATTTGTTCGCAGATGCCCCATTCAAGCGATGTCTGATTGTTGGCATTAAAACTAGAGACGCATTTCTGTCACTCAATTTTGCAACATCAAGACTTCCTAATAATTTATCATCAAACAATTTTCTACGTTTGCCTACCTTACTTTTCCATGTTGAAGGTTGTGCAGCAGAGAAACCAGATTCATCACTTTTACTCTCCTCTGATTCTGATTCTGATGATGTACTGGTGAGTATGACACTATGACAGCCTCTTCATTCTTCTTTCTTTTGATCTCTTCTTCGGCTTTCCTCTTTTCATAATGTTGCTTTTCTGCTGCTCTTTGCTCTTTTTTAGCAACAGCCTTATCAATGGTACCCATTTTTCCATGACGTCCTTTCTCACGTTGCATTTTCAAGAATTTCTTATCATCATCTATTTTTATAAGCTGCATAGCATTCTCATGAGCAATGTCAAATAAGTTTTCCAGTTTATCTTTCCATTTTTCTTCTTTATTATTTAAATTTTGTGATCTTTTCAATTTGTTTGCTTTGTTTTTCTTAAGCAGCTGCCATTCCTTCAGTATTCCTTGAATTTTATTTACTACATGTACTCTGTTTTGCTGGTATTCCTGTTTTTTTCCAAACTGCTAGCACATCATCCGCAGAAGAGTAGCATGATTCTATAATGCCTCGCTTTTTAATATTTCTGTAGTGCATGAAGAGGGCCATCATTTCCTTCTCTGATGGTAATACGGATGTTTTAGTACTGCAGAGGGCTGCCCAATTAGCCATACTTCAGTTTCTTTTCTCGTAGAACTTCTCCCAACTGAGCAACTAGGTGATGGTGAGTTAGGCCTAGCTTCCATAATCGATTAATTGGTATCAAAATTACAAGTTCCAAACGACAATTAAAAGCAAGCTAGTATATAAACCATTAATTAAAAATTCTGAAATATAAACAATTAAACATAAAATCATAAGTTGTAAAAACAAACAAATTGAAAAAAGGGAAACTTTGACCCCTGGTAGCACATAGTAAATTTTATTTAAAATTCACCAAATTTGGCATACACTACTTTTTTGTTATAGGGAACAAAAATACAGGTTGAAAAATTAAAAAAAAAACTTTGATTTTTTTTAATCACCCTAATATATATATATATAATATATATATATGATGAATAAACCCACGAAGGAAAGGAAACACAAAAAGGTGCTCAAGCGTTTTCGTCTAATGACATCCTCAGGAACACTGAAGTACATAAAAGGTTACGGCCTATATATAGGTTACAGAAAGAAAAAATAAATAAATAAATAACATACATACACAAACATATATATATATATATATATATATATATATATATATATTATATATATATATTATACATACATATCTACACACATACATATATATATATATATATGCAATAAACGGAGAAGTAAAAATAAAACTTAAAATTAAAAATTAGAGGATTAACAAAGAGGCAAACAGATTTCTAAGGAAAAATATCGATTTTTAGCACAAGATCAAATGAATTATAAAAAAATATACAAAAAATACAAATTTATACTGAAATCTGCCCGGGATTTAACACTTTGCCTTTTAGAGTCAAGTTTCGATATATATATAAATAAAATGAAGATTAAAAGTTAATAAAGTAGCGTACAAGTTTACCAAACATTTAGCGTCCTACCCTTTTTATCTAAATTTGTTTTGAAGGAATTCAAAACAACAGGATCGAGTTGAAAAAGACCTTTGCTTATGTTGAAGTTATTTGAAAGATGGATAATGGCAGACTCAAGAATATTTCTATTGACAATGTTGCTAGAATGAAATAAAACTGAAGCATTATTCCAATCAATACAGTGGGATAACTCTGACAAATGGACAAAAAGAGCACTGGACAACTGTCCTGTTCTAACGGAATATTGATGCTGTTTTATACGTGTGTGCAAATCCTTTCCCGTCTGACCTATGTAAAAGGAATCACATTGTTTACACCCAATTTTATAGATAATGCCTGAATTATTGGTAGGGCTATTTTTTACTATGATATTTTTCACAATATTGTTATATGAAAATACGACATTAATATCCAAAAGTTTAAGTACATTAGCAATGCCTAAAAAGCCCGGGAAAAATGGAAGTACTAAAATATTTTTTGACAAAGTACGAGTGTTATTATTAACACGATAGAAAGTTCGTTTTGCCTTGTTGAGACAAGATTCCATAAACGCAGATGGGTAACACAGATCACTTCCAATACCGTTGATTTTTTCCAATTCGGCATCGATGTATTCCGGACTGGCGATCCTAAGGGCGCGGAGAAACATTGATGAAAAAATAGTCTTCTTAGTTGGGGTGTCATGTCCCGAGTAAAAGTGTACGTAGGACAAATTGTTTGTTGTTTTCCGATAGATACTAAACTTAAAACCTGGGCTTTCCCTATGTACCCGCACAATCAAAAATGGGATTGAATTGTCTTGTTCCACTTCTAAAGTAAACTTAATGGAGGGGACTTGATCATTTAACTGAAGGAGGAAGTTATCCAGGTCACGATTCATGGGCCAGATACACAAAATATCGTCGACGTAACGCAACCAAGGGATGCCAACCCCCAGTATTCTCGGGTACATAGGGAAAGCCCAGGTTTTAAGTTTAGTATCTATCGGAAAACAACAAACAATTTGTCCTACGTACACTTTTACTCGGGACATGACACCCCCACTAAGAAGGCCATTTTTTCATCAATGTTTCTCCGCGCCCTTAGGATCGCCAGTCAGGAATACATCGATGCCGAATTGGAAAAAATCAACGGTATTGGAAGTGATCTGTGTTACCCATCTGCGTTTATGGAATCTTGTCTCAACAGGGCAAAACGAACTTTCTATCGTGTCAATAATAACACTCGTACTTTGTCAAAAATATTTTAGTACTTCCATTTTTCCCGGGCTTTTTAGGCATTGCTAATGTACTTAAACTTTTGGATATTAATGTAGTATTTTCATATAACAATATTGTGAAAAATATCATAGTAAAAAATAGCCCTACCAATAATTCAGGCATTATCTATAAAATTGGGTGTAAACAATGTGATTCCTTTTACATAGGTCAGACGGGAAAGGATTTGCACACACGTATAAAACAGCATCAATATTCCGTTAGAACAGGACAGTTGTCCAGTGCTCTTTTTGTCTATTTGTCAGAGTTATCCCACTGTATTGATTGGAACAATGCTTCAGTTTTATTTCATTCTAGCAACATTGTCAATAGAAATATTCTTGAGTCTGCCATTATCCAACTTTCAAATAACTTCAACATAAGCAAAGGTCTTTTTCAACTCGATCCTGTTGTTTTGAATTCCTTCAAAACAAATTTAGATAAAAAGGGTAGGACGCTAAATCTTTGGTAAACTTGTATGCTACTTTATTAACTTTTAATCTTCATTTTATTTTTATATATATCGAAACTTGACTCTAAAAGGCAGTGTTAAATCCCGGGCAGATTTCAGTATAAATTTGTATTTTTTTGTATATTTTTTTATAATTCATTTGATCTTGTGCTAAAAATCGATATTTTTCCTTACAAATCTGTTTGCCTCTTTGTTAATCCTCTAATTTTTAATTTTTAAGTTTTATTTTTACTTCTCCGTTTATTGCATATATATATATATATATATATATATATATATATATGTATGTATGTGTGTAGATATGTATATATATATATATATATATATATGTTTGTGTGTATGTATGTTATTTATTTTTTTTTTCTTTCTGTAACCTATATATAGGCCGTAACCTTTTATGTACTTCAGTGTTCCTGAGGATGTCATTAGACGAAAGCGCTTTAGCACCTTTTTGTGTTTCCTTTCCTTCGTGGTTTTATTCATCATAAATATTTTTCACGTGTTACTTTCGTGAAATAATTTTCATATATATATATATATATATATATATATATATATATATATATATATATATATATATATATATTTATATACATACATATATATTATACACATATATATATATATATATATATATATATATATATATATATATATATATATATATACACATATATATATACACACATATATTATATATACATATATACATATACAGTCTTTCCTTGTGAACAGACGTGTTTTATCGAGTGTCAAGTGTTATCAATTGAATAAGTGGTTTTCGTTGAAGTGTTTTAAAAAAAAAAGTGTTCCGTGCATTCTTAACTAAATTACTTCGTGCTACTAATCATTCATTAACGAATATATTTCATTTATTGACGTTATTCAGTACTATATTATTTGATCAAACCAAGGCTACTGCCTTGTTTGTTTTCAAATCAATCAGAAACGTGCAGTCATAAGGTTGAAATTCCCTTGGTTTGCCTTTGTTGTTTTTCAAATCTATCAGAAACGTGGTTTCTTAAGGTTCATTTTTCCTTCACACACTACCTGACCTCCAAAAGGTCACCTACCGTGGGAAAAAAAGGATTAAGTCAGTAAACAGCGACCAGATAAGTTTCATTTAATACTTTTTCTTTAACATTTCTTTCGTCGGTAGCTTAATTATATATTCATTTAGCATAAAATTGTGTTACAAGAACCTGTTTCTGCGTTTCAAGAACAATTTTGCGGGTTTTCGCAGGTGACGGCACAATAAGCACGCGGTAGACCTACGTTGTAATTTATTAATTTCCAAACGCTCGTTTTTGTTTTTTTTTGTTTTTTACTAATTAAAAGCATGGCACCCCCGTCAAGTACTTGCAGTCGCTGTGAAGGGAAATTTGCCGCTTACGCGTTTACAATGGCTAATAATAATGAACAGTTAGTTTGCAGGTGGTGCTCAAGCATGGAAGTCTGAGGAACGAATTAGACGTGAGAGGGAGGCCAGGGTGAGGCTTCAAGAAAGCGTGATGCTTCTGACGGCAAAATTGATCCCTTGAGACTCCAGTTACGACCCCTCCTGCCTCAGTTTCTACTAATAATATAAATAGTATTAATAGCCCTCTCTCTTCCCCTAGTTCCCAACCCTTCGTTCGAGTGCGAAATGGAGCCCCATTGCGAAAAGCAAAGACTTGTCTACCAGTAATAACAAGCAATAAGTTTTCTGTTTTAGGTTTCGAAGATGCTGATGAACCGGAAATACGACTCGTTGGCGATTCCATTGTTCGAGGGCAGCTCGAGGAATTCTGTGGGAGAAACCCTCGTCGTAGGCGCCGTTACTGCTACCCTGGTGCAAGGGTGGAGGATATAACTAATAGTGTTGACCATTTTACAGACGGTACCGCCGAGGACACAACGTATGTTATTCATGTCGGTACTAATAACGTTTTAAATTCTAGATCGGAAGAACTGCTGGCTAGGTACAGGGACTTATAGAGCGACTAAAGGAGAAAACTAATAAGATTGTCTTAACAGGTATACTTCCTCGAATTATCCAACGTAACGATTTCTACAGCAAGGCGACCTATATTAACAATAACCTAAAGTCTCTTTGCCAACAGGAAGGAGTGCATTTGCGAATTTTTGGAACAGTTTCTACGGCAGGAGGGACTTGTTCCTCGAAGATGGACTTCATCTTAATGACGTAGGAGCTGCGCGTTTAGGAAGACTATTTCATAATACTGTCTCTTCTTTTCAGGCTGCCGTAACTCGAACGGTCCCAGCGTAAATTCTACAAATTTCCCCTGCGCTCGCGAAGGTGTCGTAATTACAAACAATTTGAAGGTTCTATCCTTAAATGCTCGTAGCCTACGAAATAAAATAAACGAATTTTTTTCTTTAATTGCTTGTAAAGACTATGATTTAATTGCGATAAATGAATCGTGGCTTAGCACTGAAACACGTGACTTTGTAGGGGAGTATCAAATTAAAGGTTATAGACTTTTTGTTAAAAACAGAATAGGTAGGCGAGGAGGCGGTGTTATGTTGTATATCAAAGATAATATTGCGAACGTTATAGAAGTAAAGCACTCAATTCCAGAACCGATAGATTCGACTATAGCAGAACTTAAATTGAACGATTTCAAACTTCTTGTTGCGGTTATATATAGGCCCCCTAATCAAACAGCTGATACGGACGAAGCGTTATATCGTGAACTAAAGAGAATAATCGGTAGTGAGCAGGCTTTAGTTATGGGTGACTTTAATTGCGCCAACGTGAATTACGATACAATGCAGGGAGACGCGGAAGGTAATCGTTTAGTTAATTTTCTCGAGGATAGCTTTCTTATTCAAAAGGTTGGGGAACCTACGAGGTTGGACAGTATTTTAGATTTAGTAATAACTACGGATGATAGGCTAATTACTGATCTTCAAGTAATAGAACCGTTAAGCAATAGCGATCACAATATGGTAGAGTTTGTCCTCTCAGTAAGTCACTCGAAACCAACTAACTCGACTAAAATTCCTAACTTCCAGCACGCAGACTTTTGTAAATTTCGAAATAAATTGTCACACGTCAATTGGGAAAACGTATGGGGAACTCCAACGCAAAACTAATGTGGGAATCGTTTGAAACAGTATTTAGGACTATAAATGAGGAATGTGTACCGTACAAAATTAAGCGTGCGAAAGTAAACAACAAGCCCTTGTGGTTTACTTCTAGAGTAGGAGACATTATAAAGAGTAGAGATAGGGCTTATAGGCAACATAAGTGCGATAAAACAATTTGTTGTTACGAAACAACTACATATCTCTGAGGCGTGAAGCGAAAAGTGTAATAAAAAAGTCCAAGCGCGAATTTGAAATCTCCATAGCTCGTGACGGTAAAGAAAACCCCAAGCGATTCTTTCAATACGTCAATAATAGAAATCCAGTAAAAAGTGTCTTGGGTCCATTGAAAAATGTAAACGGAGATCTAGTTTCTGAAAACAAGGAAATGGCTACCTTGCTAAACGAATTTTTTACGTCAGTTTTTACTATAGAAGATGTAACGAATATCCCTACGGTCATAGACATAATACCTTTTGATAATGGTAATATTTTGGATAATATTGTCGTTAGTGAAGGGGAGTTAATGCGCTATATTGATAAAATGAAAACGCGTAAATCACCGGGGCCGGATTCCATATATCCCATACAACTAAAAGAATTAAAAGATAGCATTGTTGTGCCGCTAACAAAGATTTTTAATGCGTCTATTTCTGAGGGGTGCGTACCAGATAATTTCAAGTTAGCAAACGTAACACCTATCTTTAAGAAAGGCGATAAAGGTGCGGCGGGAAATTATAGGCCAATCAGTTTAACGTCTGTTGTAGGTAAGCTACTGGAATCAATAATTAGGGATCGTATAGTCGAACACTTAGAATTCATAAACTAGTTAGAAATACGCAGCACGGTTTTAGGCGAAACAAATCTTGCTTAACTAATCTTTTAGAATTTTTCCAAAGCGTGGTTGACGTTTACGATAGACATCGGGCGGTTGATGTAGTGTATTTAGATTTTCAAAAAGCGTTTGACACCGTGCCGCACAAAAGACTCATTGAAAAAACTAAGGCTCATGGAATCAGGGGTGTAGTAATAAATTGGCTAGAAGAGTGGTTGCGAGGTAGGAAACAGAGGGTGGTCGTTGATGGAGCGGAGTCGTGTTGGGCTAATGTAGCGAGTGGCGTTCCTCAGGGTTCTGTATTGGGCACCTTGCTTTTTCTATATATATTAACGATTTAGATGTCGGCCTAGTCAGTACAGTTTCAAAGTTTGCGGATGACACGAAGCTGGGTGGTAGGGCGATTAATGACGAAGATAGAGGTAAAATTCAGGAAGATCTGAATAAAATCGTTGATTGGTCAGTCACATGGCAAATGAGATTTAACGTGGATAAGTGTAAAATTTTGCATATAAGTTCGCGTAACGGTAATTTTGCGTATAGTATGTCAGGGAAAGATTTAACAAGCGTAGAGCAGGAAAAAGATTTAGGAGTTATAGTCACTAGTGATTTAAAAGTAGCGAAACAAAGTACATCAGCGGTCAATAAGGCGAACAAAGTGTTAGGTTTTGTAGCTCGAAATTTTGAGTACAAATCGCGCGATATTATAGTTCCACTTTATAAATCATTAGTTAGACCCCATTTGGAGTACGCGGTCCAATTTTGGAATCCGCATATGCGCAAAGATATAGACAAAATCGAAAGAGTTCAAAGACGAGCAACTAAGATGATTCCGTCGCTTAGGTCAAAGTCGTACGAGGATAGGCTTAAGGAGTTAAAATTGACAACACTCGAGACTAGGAGGTTAAGGGGTGATCTAATCCAGGTTTTCAAAATTATGAATGGGTTCGATAACGTAGATAGAGATCGCTTTTTCGAAATTTCTCAATATAATAGGACTAGAAATAACGGGTGTAACTTGACAAGTACAGGGTGGGGCACGGGAACCAAGTGTTTTTGGAATAATCAGGAAAATGATATTTATTTTTGTAAAGAAAATATATTGGTAGAACAACATTCGTAAGAACATAGCATTTCATGTCATAATAATCATGTACCGAAAATTATATCTGGCATATGATGTCCTTGGCCGTCGACGCATTGTTGAAGGCGTTTACGAAAATTGGCCTCCACTCTTCCCAGCAGGTCTCTGTTGATTTGGATGATTTGTTGACGGATCGCTTCCTTCAATGCATCTAATGTACGGGGCTTGTCCTCGTAGACACGTGACTTGAGGTACCCCATAGAAAGAAGTCACATGTGGACAAGTCAGGGGACCGAGGGGGCCATGCAATGTCACCAAATCTCGAAATGACATGGTTGGGAAACAGGGGGCGAAGAACAGCCATTGACGCTCTGGCGGTGTGTGGCGTGGCCCCATCTTGCTGAAACCACAAATGTCGACGAGCAATACGCCTTCTTCGTAACTCAGGGATGAAAAAGGTGTTCACCATCTCAATGTAACGCCCAGATGTTATGGTAACGGTAACCCCATTTTGTTCGAAGAAATAGGGACCGATGACGCCAAACTTTCCCACCGCGCACCAAACTGTAACCTTAGGGCTATGCAGCGGTTTTTCATGGAGTTGTCGCGGATTTTCAGCAGCCCAATACCGACAGTTTTGATTGTTGACGGCCCCATTAAGGTGGAAATGGGCTTCATCACTCATTACCACCATCATGTTTTCATTCTGCTCATAAAGTGCAAGCATTTCCTGTGCAAAATTCAGTCGTTGGGGGCAATCGTTTACATTCAATTCCTGCACCATCGCTAACTTGTATGGTGTGAAAATGTAATTCTTCATGCAAAATCCGTCTAACAGTACGATTGCTGATTCTGAGTGCAGCTGAATGTCTCCGAGCAGAGCGGCCTGGGCTTTGCAACATCGCTTGTCTGACCCTTTCAACGTTCTCTGGAGTACGCACAGTGCGTTGCGGCCCCTTCGGTTTTGTTTTCATTATTGAGCCTCCTGTTCGAAGATTGTTAACCCAACGTAAGATTGTGTCACGAGCGGGAACAGAGTCATTTCGATGAATGTTGAATCTGCGGCGAAACGCACGCTGAACTGCTGTCACTGACTCGCCACTCCTAACAAAATGATCATACGCGAACATGCGGTGTTCTAACGTCCACTGCTCCATGATGGCACCTGAAAGATAAAGGTGAGTGTTAGTTAAAGTTAAATGCTATGAACCCAGGAATGGAATGCTACCTACCGCACGCCCCTCCCATTCCTAATGGCCGATTACTAGCTATTCAAAAAACACTTGATTCCCGTGCCCCACCCTATAGAAGGTTCGAGACAGCAGTTGCCAAAAACGTTTTTACGCATAGAATAGTAAATAGCTGGAATAGTTTGCCGGTAGAAGTAATTAGTAGTCACGTCTATAAACATGTTTAAAAATCGATTAGACGCATATGTTGATAGATTGGGTATAGTTTAAGGTAGTAAAATTAAGGCTTGTGGGGATAGATCCCACAGCTCAACACAAGTGTTGTGGGATATAGGGAGGCAGCGTCTTGGGTTAGGGGATACTCTCTGTCCTTACACACCCCATTTAAAGAGATTCCTCTGCTGAGCGGTGCCCCCCATTGTACTGTGAGGTATTGAAAAACTCATGATCTTCACTTGCCCCACAAACACCTTTAAATGGGAGACCCAAGATGGGTGCACACACATTTCTACATTACTGTACAGTCTTTACAGCCACACCTACACTTTTCCTCGTAAGTGTAGATATTGTAATGTATATAGTTGTAAATTTTGACTTGGTTCACAATCGATATGGACCGTGACTTATTTTTCGTGACAAGGTACTAGTACTGATGGATAACGTAATGAAATTGACTGGATTCTCTGGATCTGATATATTTGCATGTCGGTTATAAATAGATATAGAGTGAAACATATTTGTGGATAGTAGTCTATTATGACGTGATCCTCTGGATCCAGAGATTCTATCTTTAGTTTTAAATCGATAATTAATTAGTTTTGCTAAATTGGTTGTTGCCAATGTACACACACAGTGTACAGGAAGTTGTTACATAAATTTATTATGTTCTTGTGGTTCGGAACCCACGTAAAATTGTAGGTCCCCTCCGCCACCACGGAGGACATACACAATTACGAACACAGTTAGGTAGACCAGCCATGAGTGGATCCTAGGGTCTTTGTTGGTCTGAAACATTATAACATTATTATAACATTATATATATATATATACATATATATATATATATATACACATATATATATATATATATATACATATACATATATATATATACATATATATATATATATATATATATATATATATATATATATATATATATATATATATATATATATATTCAACTGCAAAGAACACGCAGTATAAAGTACGTAAAGAACGACGCTTGTATAGGAGATATTCGGCGCAAGACGAGAGAGAGAGAACGAAACAAATGAAAAAAATGAGGTAACCACCCGGGAATCGAACCCGGGATCTTCCGATTGCCGGTCAGATGCGATACCATTACACCATGGGCCTCACTCTTCCAAATGCCGTAATTCTTCTACATACTCACAGAAACCAATGCCCCAAGGGGGCACCCTCGCATGCATGCCGTAACATTATATACATTCAACTGCAAAGAACACGCAGTATAAATAACGTAAAGAACGACGCTTGTATAGGAGATATTCCGCGCAAGACGAGAGAGAGAGAACGAAACAAATGAAAAATGAGGTAACCACCCGGGAATCGAACCCGGGATCTTCCGATTGCCGGTCAGATGCGATACCATTACACCATGGGCCTCACTCTTCCAAATGCCGTAATTCTTCTACATACTCGTAGAAACCAATGCCCCAAGGGGGCACCTCCAGCATGCCGTAACATTATATACATTCAACTGCAAAGAACACGCAGTATAAATAACTTAAAGAACGACGCTTGTATAGGAGATATTCCACGCAAAACGAGAGAGAGAGAACGAAACAAATGAATAAATGAGGTAACCACCCGGGAATCGAACCCGGGATCTTCCGATTGCCGGTCAGATGCGATACCATTACACCATGGGCCTCACTTCCAAATGCCGTAATTCTTCTACATACTCGCAGAAACCAATGCCCCAAGGGGGCACCTCCCGCATGCCGTAACTTTATATACATTCAACTGCAAAGAACACGCAGTATAAATAACGTAAAGAACGACGCTTGTATAGGAGATATTCCGCGCAAGACGAGAGAGAGAAAACGAAACAAATGAAAAAATGATGTAACCACCCGGGAATCGAACCCGGGATCTTCCGATTGCCGGTCAGATGCGATACCATTACACCATGGGCCTCACTCTTCCAAATGCCGTAATTCTTCTACATACTCGCAGAAACCAATGCCCCAAGGGGGCACCTCCCGCATGCCGTAACATTATATACATTCAACTGCAAAGAACACGCAGTATAAATAACGTAAAGAACGACGCTTGTATAGGAGATATTCCGCGCAAGACGAGAGAGAACGAAACAAATGAAAAAATGAGGTAACCACCCGGGAATCGAACCCGGGATCTTCCGATTGCCGGTCAGATGCGATACCATTACACCATGGGCCTCACTCTTCCAAATGCCGTAATTCTTGTACATACTCGCACTTTACGTTATACAAAGAGGCACATCGATTTTTAGCACAAGATCAAATGAGTTATAAAAATAATACAAATTTATACTGGAGATACGCCCGGGTTTAACACTTTGCCTTTTTAGAGTCAAGTTTCGATATATATAAAAATAAATTGAAGATCAAAAGTTAATAAAGTAGCTTACAAGTTTACCAAAGATTAAGTGTCCTACCCTTTTTATCTAGGTTTGTTTTGAAGGAATTCAAAACAACAGGATCGAGTTGAAAAAGACCTTTGCTTATGTTGAAGTTTTTTGAAAGTTGAATAATGGCAGACTCAAGAATATTTCTATTGACAATGTTGCTCGAATGAAATAAAACTGAAGCATTATTCCAATCAATACAGTGGGATAACTCTGACAAATGGACAAAAAGAACTGGACAACTGTCCTGTTCTGACGGAATATTGATGCTGTTTTATACGTGTGTGCAAATCCTTTCCCGTCTGACCTATGTAAAAGGAATCACATTGTTTACACCCAATTTTATAGATAATGCCTGAATTATTGGTAGGGCTATTTTTTACTATGATATTTTTCACAATATTGTTATATGAAAATACGACATTAATATCCAAAAGTTTAAGTACATTAGCAATGCCTAAAAAGCCCGGGAAAAATGGAAGTACTAAAATTTTTTTGACAAAGTACGAGTGTTATTATTGACACGATAGAAAGTTCGTTTTGCCTTGTTGAGACAAGATTCCATAAACGCAGATGGGTAACACAGATCACTTCAAATACCGTTGATTTTTTCCAATTCGGCATCGATGTATTCCGGACTGGCGATCCTAAGGGCGCGGAGAAACATTGATGAAAAAATGGCCTTCTTAGTGGGGGTGTCATGTCCCGAGTAAAAGTGTACGTAGGACAAGTTGTTTGTTGTTTTCCGATAGATACTAAACTTAAAACCTGGGCTTTCCCTATGTACACGCACATCTAAAAATGGGATTGACTTGTCTTGTTCCACTTCTAAAGTAAACTTAATGGAGGGGACTTGATCATTTAACTGAAGGAGGAAGTTATCCAGGTCACGATTCATGGGCCAGATACACAAAATATCGTCGACGTACCGCAACCAAGGGATGCCAACCCCCAGGATTCTCGGAATGTAAGTAATTTCGAAAAACTCCATATAAATATTGGAGAGGAGGGGCGATAAGGGGTTGCCCATGGCCATCCCAAACACTTGTTGATAATACTCGTTATTGAAAGTCTTTTTCAACTCGATCCTGTTGTTTTGAATTCCTTCAAAACAAACCTAGATAAAAAGGGTAGGACACTTAATCTTTGGTAAACTTGTAAGCTACTTTATTAACTTTTAATCTTCAATTTATTTTTATATGTATCGAAACTTGACTCTAAAAAGGCAAAGTGTTAAACCCGGGCGTATCTCCAGTATAAATTTGTATTATTTTTATAACTCATTTGATCTTGTGCTAAAAATCGATATGCCTCTTTGTTAATCCTCTAATCCTTAATTTTTAAGTTTTATTTTTACTTCTCCGTTTATTGCATATATATATATATATATATATATATATATATATATATATATATGTGGATGTGTGTAGATATGTATGTATATGTATATGTATATATGTTTGTGTGTATGTATGTTATTTATTTATTTTTTATTTTTTCTCTTTCTGTAACCTATATATAGGCCGTAACCTTTTATGTATTTCCGTGTTCCTGAGGATGTCATTAGACGAAAGCGCTTGAGCACCGTTTCGTGTTTCCTTTCCTTCGTGGTTTTATTCATCATAAATATTTTTCACGTGTTACTTTCGTGAAATAATTTTCATATAATGAACACCACGCGTTCCTTCGGCTTGCTGTTCCCTCTCTTGTCTCCGTTTGTGTCCGTGTTTTCTTCTACATTAATGAAGGGGCATGCAATTCGTATCCGACGAAAGTTTCTTACTAACTGTCTAGAGGAGCAAGTTCTTCCCAAATCCCTGCTTCCGATTCGCCTTAGACAAATTGACGACCATCCGTTCAACAACTTCAGCAGATTAATTTTAAAGAAACATATTGAAGTCACCAGACAAAATGAGTGGTCCACCTTCAAAAACTTAAACATCGCCAAACATAATTTTGTAACCGTTATTCCCCAACCGTGGATCCAACCTTTGTTTGATGATATTTACAACGAGTTGCGTCGGAGAACTACTTCACTTCGTAACATTTTGGATCGGAAAATTAAAAGTCTCATTCGAAATAGTCAATGGAGTAAAAAAGCAAGCTCAAAGTGTGTTTTGAACCTTTCTTCGAAAAACATTAGTGACGATGCAAAAAGTGCCCTTGGATATGGTATGTCCTTTTTTATTGTTAAAAAACCTTCGGCTTTACAAATTTGTTACAGTCTCGCGTGTTTTGAAAAACAGTGTAATCTCCCTCAGTATTTGTTTAACATAGTTAAAGGCCTCGTTTATAGTGCGGCGAATGGTAATTACGAAGATAACTTTCCTAAACGGTTTTGCGATGGCCTCTCACAATTAAAAAAAGATGGGGAGCTCCATATTACTAAAGCAGACAAGGCTAACACCATAGTTATTATGGACAAAGTGGACTACATCGGAAAGATGAACGAGCTTCTCCAGGACCCCGCCACATACAGCAAACTTAGGAAGAACCCGCAGGATGACGTCATCAAATCATTTAATAGTGGCTTGAAACGCATTCTCAAAGATCATAAGGACTTAATTCCGCTTTTCATGTCCACTTCACCTTCTCTGCCCTACCTTTACGGTCTTATTAAAACCCACAAACCTGGCAACCCTATGCGCCCTATTATTAGCTCGGTGGGCTCTATTACTTATAAACTCTCCAAATGGCTTGTCAAAGTCTTGTCCCCCATTCTCGGAACTATCTCTGATTCACATGTAAAAAATTCCATGGATCTTACTGAAAAATTGAATAATGCACGTATTGAAACTAACGATAGATTGATCAGTTTTGATGTTTGTTCATTGTTTACAAAAGTGCCGATTGATGATATGCTTGACTTTCTCTCCCAAGAATTACATAAATATGACCTGCCACTACCTTCACACATTGTTTTGGAACTTATTAAGCTTTGCATTAAAGACTGTAAATTCACTTTCAATAACGAGTATTATCAACAGTGTTTGGGATGGCCATGGGCAACCCCTTATCGCCCCTCCTCTCCAATATTTATATGGAGTTTTTCGAAATTACTTACATTCCGAGAATCCTGGGGGTTGGCATCCCTTGGGTGCGGTACGTCGACGATATTTTGTGTATCTGGCCCATGAATCGTGACCTGGATAACTTCCTCCTTCAGTTAAATGATCAAGTCCCCTCCATTAAGTTCACTTTAGAAGTGGAACAAGACAAGTCAATCCCATTTTTGGATGTGCGTGTACATAGGGAAAGCCCAGGTTTTAAGTTTAGTATCTATCGGAAAACAACAAACTTGTCCTACGTACACTTTTACTCGGGACATGACACCCCCACTAAGAAGGCCATTTTTTCATCAATGTTTCTCCGCGCCCTTAGGATCGCCAGTCCGGAATACATCGATGCCGAATTGGAAAAAATCAACGGTATTGGAAGTGATCTGTGCTACCCATCTGCTTTTATGGAATCTTGTCTCAACAAGGCAAAACGAACTTTCTATCGTGTCAATAATAACACTCGTACTTTGTCAAAAAATATTTTAGTACTTCCATTTTTCCCGGGCTTTTTAGGCATTGCTAATGTACTTAAACTTTTGGATATTAATGTAGTATTTTCATATAACAATATTGTGAAAAATATCATAGTAAAAAATAGCGCTACCAATAATTCAGGCATTATCTATAAAATTGGGTGTAAACAATGTGATTCCTTTTACATAGGTCAGACGGGAAAGGATTTGCACACACGTATAAAACAGCATCAATATTCCGTCAGAACAGGACAGTTGTCCAGTGCTCTTTTTGTCCATTTGTCAGAGTTATCCCACTGTATTGATTGGAATAATGCTTCAGTTTTATTTCATTCGAGCAACATTGTCAATAGAAATATTCTTGAGTCTGCCATTATTCAACTTTCAAATAACTTCAACATAAGCAAAGGTCTTTTTCAACTCGATCCTGTTGTTTTGAATTCCTTCAAAACAAACCTAGATAAAAAGGGTAGGACACTTAATCTTTGGTAAACTTGTAAGCTACTTTATTAACTTTTGATCTTCAATTTATTTTTATATATATCGAAACTTGACTCTAAAAAGGCAAAGTGTTAAACCCGGGCGTATCTCCAGTATAAATTTGTATTATTTTTATAACTCATTTGATCTTGTGCTAAAAATCGATATGCCTCTTTGTTAATCCTCTAATCCTTAATTTTTAAGTTTTATTTTTACTTCTCCGTTTATTGCATACATATATATATATATATATATATATGTGTGTATGTGTGTAGATATGTATGTATATGTATATGTATATATGTTTGTGTGTATGTATGTTATTTATTTATATTTTTTTTTTCTCTTTCTGTAACCTATATATAGGCCGTAACCTTTTATGTATTTCAGTGTTCCTGAGGATGTCATTAGACGAAAGCGCTTGAGCACCGTTTCGTGTTTCCTTTCCTTCGTGGTTTTATTCATCATAAATATTTTTCACGTGTTACTTTCGTGAAATATATATATATATATATAATATATATATATATATATATATATATATATATACACACATATATATATATATATATATATATATATATATATATATATATATGTATACACACATATATATATATATATGTTAACCCCTCCGTCTATGGCCCTGAGTCGGTTCGGAATCGACGGGGGTTCTGGTTAGGATGCAGCAACGGATATTTCTTCTATAACATTCTAATTCTTTTCGGTCGCCACTCTGTTAAACTCTTGGCTACAGACTCGCCAGACTGTTATGCCAATATCTTCTATGGTGCTTGGGTTGTCTCTTAATTTGGGCAAAGGGTCGCCAATTTTTAATTCTTCTCTTTTTATAATACTCTGATACTTTCTCTGATACTAAAATTATCGACTTTTCTTTTATAACTTGTCGACTTAACTGACTAAGTTCCTGAAGAGAGCAAGGCTCGAAGGAAAATATAAAAACTTCTTTCTACTGTGGTTTACTTCTCAAAATATACAGTTAGTGCTCTGAATTACAAGGGTAGAGGTTCGACCTCTTTCGACCATGGCTCAGGCCGGAATCTAAAAGAAGAGTAAGGAGGCAAGGGGCCTCTGCCCCCTCCCCGCAGCAAGGCTGCTAACAAAGGAGTCATAATGAAGTGCTAATATGAAGTGACTTAATCACGAAGTCTAATGAAGAAGTGCTCTAATTTTACAAGTACATGTATAATATAAACTTAAATGTTTTCGGGGAGGACAGTTGAAGGTTAAATTTCCCCCCTTTTTAAACACATGATCAGATGTTTTGAAAGATTTTAACTAAAAATAATAAAAAAAATAAAAATAAAAACTAATTTGTATTTTTCGCCGAGTCTACATTTATGAAGGCGATATCATTTCGTAATAGTACACATAAGTACAAATTAAGTACACGACTGAGTACGTATTAATTTTGGTTCATTTCAATTACGATTACAATTATGGATTACTTCACATTCGCTTATGATTGTTCATTACAGTTCTATTAAAGTACATTCTTACATTATAAATTAAATCATTACATTTAATTACAGTTTCAATGAAGTACATTACAAGTTATTATTAATTACAGTTTCATTAAAGTACATTACGTTATATTAAATTAAAGTATTACAGTTAATTACAATTAAACAGTTACTATAACTTTGTTTTGTTTTTACAGTGTTTCATATTAATAGACAATTAAGATGTTTAGAAATATAATACAACGTACATGGCACTTACGAGATAATTTATTTACGAAATAATATGCTATAATATGTTATGAATTTGAAATCAGAGCGAACGGAGATATTTTATATTTGAGGCGCTCGATTCTGTCGTAGTGAGTGGAATTTTATAACTTAACTCAGCATTTTTGAGTTCAATGCGGGGTGAAATAATAAAAGAAAATAAAACGTAAAAAGAATACATGTACGTAATCATGATCGTCAATAGACATGTACGACTGCACACAGTAGTGTACACATATCATTCGTCACACAATAGGTTGTGTGCGTAATATAGACACGAGTAAACATAGACTGATAAGTTGATAGGGCATAAGTAGACAATAGGTAGATGAATGAATAAGTAATAAAATTAATAAAGGATAGCGGTCAAGAAAGAACATGAATGTAAGAATGAGTATGGTTGAATAATGATATTTATACTACATAACACCACAACATTATTACTAAAGAATTTACCATACATTGAATACGGAAGATGTCCAAATACTAAGAACGTGATTCAGTGTACAAAGTATGGGAAACGTAAGAGAACAGTTATTTTGTGACGTCATAGTGTATAAGTCATTATTAGAAAAGATGAATTAGAGAAATACAGTAATGAATAAAGACGTACAAATCGAAATTCTATCCAAAAACTCGCTTAGGCGATTTTGGTTTCTTATGTAAAAATGGACATTCGAACATAAAACTATACGAACATAAGTTCTGCATGAAGACAATGAATCCATATAATGATGGTGTAGGAATTGTTCATTGTTCACTTTTTACAGTATTTCCCCCCCTAAATGGTATTAATACAATAATATAATACAATTAATACAATATAATACAATTGAGAAAATAACATCGTAAGTAATTCAAGTTAGATGACGACATTCTTTACAATACAAATTTTATACAGAACAAGCGAGTTATTATATAATATAAAAGAATTCAAAGATTAATACTTTAATTTAGATAAACAATTAGCTAGACAAAGAATGATATTGTTAAATTTTTTACAAAATTTTTATTTTTCTGTGGGAAAAATTATGTACATAATGAATAGAGTAAAGGGAAAAATATAAATTTTAAAGTTCATGGATTTTTCGAGGCTTCCATGATAGTACAATTGATAACTAATTTTATTGACTATTGTAGATAAAAAATCGAATTATGTAATGGATGATGTATAGACCTGTGGTCAAGTGTGTATTTGGGTGTATTAGGGCAAAGTGTGTATCTTACAATTTCGAAGGACAGATTAGATTAGCTGAGAGGATTTTTAAATTAACCGAATAAATGCCTGAGCAAAAATTTATATATAGTAAGCAAAAATGCTTAGGACTATATAAATAGCAGAGTTAGCACTTACACGCTATGAAATAGTTTGTGATATCCAATGATTTTAGAATAAGGTTTGTGTATATTAGTATATATAGTGTGCATACATTTTTTTACTATTGTAGGTACAAATCGAATTACGTAGTGGATGATGTATAGACCTGTGGTCAAATGTGTATTTATGTTTATTGGGTAGAAAGTGTGTTTTTTTATAATTTCGAGACACAGATTAGCTGATAGGATTGTTAAATTAACTGTATAAATGCATGAGCGAGAATTTTATAAAGTAAGCAATAATTATTGTGTATTATGATGATAATGTTTGCATACGCGTTTTATTGCAAAAGTGACTGGAGGGACGGAACGTAAATGAATTCGAATGTGTCAAAAGTAATAAAATTCACTTAGGATTATAGATTTTACATAATTAATCAGTTACACGTATAAGGTAATTAAAAAAACGAACTTAGAGGACCTTACAGTTAATGAAAGTAGATCTCCCGGTTTTAAAATTGGAATTTTGACACACAATAATTTCGTACTACTAAATTCATAGCCATATACTGTAGTATTCTTAAAAATAAAAAACACAACTTAACATAAATGGAGGTTTAGTGTTCCATATGTACTAAGAGGAATTAACCATGGTTGAACCATTTCTCCGGTTGTCACTGGGTTCAACTGGGGTTGGTTTTTTTTTTTTTTTAAATAAAATAAAAAAACAAAGTTTGAGACGACATTCGGGGGAATTGAGTGACTAAGCGGGGGGTATAAGTCTGAAATTGACAATTACCATCTTTCGTGACACTTTGCTCTTTTTTTTTTAAAAAAAAGATTGCTTGTCACACTACTTAGAACAAAAAATTAAAAGAGTTCAACAAACGGAGGGACGGCATGTTCCTCATATACATTACAATAATTACCAAAATCGTTACAAACAATTGTAAAAACTATTTGGTTACAAATATGAATTACATAACTATATATTTATATACGTAACAATGCATGAAAAGGGAAAGACAACTCGGTGAATTTCCGTCTTACAAACAAAGAAAAGGTTAAACCAAAGCCGCAACCCGGTCAATTCAGGTTGAATTTAATTCTCTTTTACAACACAAAAAAAAAGGTTGAATTAAATTCTTAAATTACATTTTTCTTAAATTAAATTCTCTTAACTTACAAAGAAAAGTGAATTCAATTGACTGCATTGAAATGAATGGGTATTTGAAACTAACAGAGACTGACTTAAAACAAAACTCTCTGACTTCAAATAAACTCTCTGACTTCAAATAAAACTCTCTGACTTCAAATAAAACTGAAATCTCTGGGGCGGTTGTCCCTCTTGGATGCAACCTTCTGAAACTGAAAACTGATTTGCAACTAAAACTGAAAAATGGAAAATGACTGCACTTGATCTCTATTCAAGTGGAGACGATTAACCTCTGTTTTGGTTGACCCTCTTGGTGCAACCGACTTACTTGAAATGCAATCAAGTATCTCTATAACTTAAACTGTCTAACTTGAACGCTTGTCAAGTGAAGATTAACTGAAAATGGAAAATGACTGCACTCGATCTTTATCAAGTGGAGACGATTAAACTCTGTTTTGGTTGACCCTCTTGGTGCAACCTTCTGACTTGAAAAACTGACTTCAAAAAATGACTTCAAAATGACTTCAAAATTACTCAAGTATCTTATAAATCTCTGGGGTTTGGTTGTCCCTTTTGGTTATAACCAACTGAACTGTCTGAAAACTGAAAATGGAACTTGAAACTGCTTCAAGTAACTCTATAACTCTATAAACTCTCTATAAACTCTCTGTAAACTCTCTCTTTCTTAATTTGCAAGTCAATTCAATTCAGTAATTGAAAAAAATTTGCAAACAAAAATATAAAATGTAAACAACATTTCACTCTAATGTACACGAAGGTACGATACTATTATGTTTGATACATAAAATAAAATTATTCTATACTGAATATAACAGTGAAAATAACTCTTGAAATTAACTCTCTTGAAATTAACTCTCTTGAAATTAACTCTCTGGAAATTAACGCTCTTGAAATTAACTCTCTTTGAAATTAACTCTCTCTGAAATTAACTCTCTCTGAAATTAACTCTTTGAAATTAACTATCTTTGAAATTAACTCTCTTTGAAATTAACTCTCTTGAAATTACTGTTCAATAAAAACAAATGTATCACTGGTGTCTGAAGTGTTCACTGTGTTTTGTGTTAAATTCTGGCTCCATACTAAATATTAACTGTTAATAATAATGACTTTTCAAATGTTTAGAAATTACTTAAACAAACAAACTGTACTTAACAAAATTTTCTATGGGGAAATCCTTGAGACGTGTCCTGAAGACGTCTTGCTGGCTACTTCTTCTTCGATGAAAACTAGGCGTGGAGAACTTGGAGTCGTGACACACGGTTCAAGGGTGGATGTTACGAACTAGAAGTCGTGACACGACGGTCAAATGGTTTTATCCTGATGCAGGGTAAATTCTACCTTGGCCAAAGAGTGGCCCTTTCTTAAAATCTTCTGGTTAAAATCTTCTGGTTAAAATCTTCTGGTTAAAATCTTCTCTTTTAAAATCTTCTTCTTATCCTGGGCAGGGTCGCCAGACTTGTTAGACCCCATATCTTCTTCTTCTCTTATCCTGGCAAGGTCGCCAAATGTTAACCCCCTCCGTCTATGGCCCTGAGTCGGTTCGGAATCGACGGGGGTTCTGGTTAGGATGCAGCAACGGATATTTCTTCTATAACATTCTAATTCTTTTCGGTCGCCACTCTGTTAAACTCTTGGCTACAGACTCGCCAGACTGTTATGCCAATATCTTCTATGGTGCTTGGGTTGTCTCTTAATTTGAGCAAAGGGTCGCCAATTTTTAATTCTTCTCTTTTATAATACTCTGATACTTTCTCTGATACTAAAATTATCGACTTTTCTTTTATAACTTGTCGACTTAACTGACTAAGTTCCTGAAGAGAGCAAGGCTCGAAGGAAAATATAAAAACTTCTTTCTACTGTGGTTTACTTCTCAAAATATACAGTTAGTGCTCTGAATTACAAGGGTAGAGGTTCGACCTCTTTCGACCATGGCTCAGGCCGGAATCTAAAAAAAGACTAAGGAGGCAAGGGGCCTCTGCCCCCTCCCCGCAGCAAGGCTGCTAACAAAGGAGTCATAATGAAGTGCTAATATGAAGTGACTTAATCAAGAAGTCTAATGAAGAAGTGCTCTAATTTTACAAGTACATGTATAATATAAACTTAAATGTTTTCGGGGAGGACAGTTGAAGGTTAAATTTCCCCCCTTTTTAAACACATGATCAGATGTTTTGAAAGATTTTAACTAAAAATAATAAAAAAAATTAAAATAAAAACTAATTTGTATTTTTCGCCGAGTCTACATTTATGAAGGCGATATCATTTCGTAATAGTACACATAAGTACAAATTAAGTACACGACTGAGTACGTATTAATTTTGGTTCATTTCAATTACGATTACAATTATGGATTACTTCACATTCGCTTATGATTGTTCATTACAGTTCTATTAAAGTACATTCTTACATTATAAATTAAATCATTACATTTAATTACAGTTTCAATGAAGTACATTACAAGTTATTATTAATTACAGTTTCATTAAAGTACATTACGTTATATTAAATTAAAGTATTACAGTTAATTACAATTAAACAGTTACTATAACTTTGTTTTGTTTTTACAGTGTTTCATATTAATAGACAATTAAGATGTTTAGAAATATAATACAACGTACATGGCACTTACGAGATAATTTATTTACGAAATAATATGCTATAATATGTTATGAATTTGAAATCAGAGCGAACGGAGATATTTTATATTTGAGGCGCTCGATTCTGTCGTAGTGAGTGGAATTTTATAACTTAACTCAGCATTTTTGAGTTCAATGCGGGAGGTGAAATAATAAAAGAAAATAAAACGTAAAAAGAATACATGTACGTAATCATGATCGTCAATAGACATGTACGACTGCACACAGTAGTGTACACATATCATTCGTCACACAATAGGTTGTGTGCGTAATATAGACACGAGTAAACATAGACTGATAAGTTGATAGGGCATAAGTAGACAATAGGTAGATGAATGAATAAGTAATAAAATTAATAAAGGATAGCGGTCAAGAAAGAACATGAATGTAAGAATGAGTATGGTTGAATAATGATATTTATACTACATAACACCACAACATTATTACTAAAGAATTTACCATACATTGAATACGGAAGATGTCCAAATACTAAGAACGTGATTCAGTGTACAAAGTATGGGAAACGTAAGAGAACAGTTATTTTGTGACGTCATAGTGTATAAGTCATTATTAGAAAAGATGAATTAGAGAAATACAGTAATGAATAAAGACGTACAAATCGAAATTCTATCCAAAAACTCGCTTAGGCGATTTTGGTTTCTTATGTAAAAATGGACATTCGAACATAAAACTATACGAACATAAGTTCTGCATGAAGACAATGAATCCATATAATGATGGTGTAGGAATTGTTCATTGTTCACTTTTTACAGTATTTCCCCCCTAAATGGTATTAATACAATAATATAATACAATTAATACAATATAATACAATTGAGAAAATAACATCGTAAGTAATTCAAGTTAGATGACGACATTCTTTACAATACAAATTTTATACAGAACAAGCGAGTTATTATATAATATAAAAGAATTCAAAGATTAATACTTTAATTTAGATAAACAATTAAGCTAGACAAAGAATGATATTGTTAAATTTTTTTACAAAATTTTTATTTTTCTGTGGGAAAAATTATGTACATAATGAATAGAGTAAAAGGGAAAAATATAAATTTTAAAGTTCATGGATTTTTCGAGGCTTCCATGATAGTACAATTGATAACTAATTTTATTGACTATTGTAGATAAAAAATCGAATTATGTAATGGATGATGTATAGACCTGTGGTCAAGTGTGTATTTGGGTGTATTAGGTGCAAAGTGTGTATCTTACAATTTCGAAGGACAGATTAGATTAGCTGAGAGGATTTTTAAATTAACCGAATAAATGCCTGAGCAAAAATTTATATATAGTAAGCAAAAATGCTTAGGACTATATAAATAGCAGAGTTAGCACTTACACGCTATGAAATAGTTTGTGATATCCAATGATTTTAGAATAAGGTTTGTGTATATATAGTATATATAGTGTGCATACATTTTTATTGACTATTGTAGGTACAAATCGAATTACGTAGTGGATGATGTATAGACCTGTGGTCAAATGTGTATTTATGTTTATTGGGTAGAAAGTGTGTTTTTTATAATTTCGAGACACAGATTAGCTGATAGGATTGTTAAATTAACTGTATAAATGCATGAGCGAGAATTTATATAAAGTAAGCAATAATTATTGTGTATTATGATGATAATGTTTGCATACGCGTTTTATTGCAAAAGTGACTGGAGGGACGGAACGTAAATGAATTCGAATGTGTCAAAAGTAATAAAATTCACTTAGGATTATAGATTTTACATAATTAATCAGTTACACGTATAAGGTAATTAAAAAAACGAACTTAGAGGACCTTACAGTTAATGAAAGTAGATCTCCCGGTTTTAAAATTGAATTTTGACACACAATTAATTTCGACTACTAAAATTCATAGCCATATACTGTAGTATTCTTAAAAATAAAAAACACAACTTAACATAAATGGAGGTTATGTTCCATAGTACTAAAGAGGAATTAACCATGGTTGAACCATTTCTCCGGTTGTCACTGGGTTCAACTGGGGTTGGTTTTTTTTTTTTTTTTAAATAAAATAAAAAAACAAAGTTTGGAGTACGACATTCGGGGGAATTGAGTGACTAAGCGGGGGGTATAAGTCTGAAATTGACAATTACATCTTTCGTGAACACTTTGCTCTTTTTTTTTTAAAAAAAAGATTGCTTGTCACACTACTTAGAACAAAAAATTAAAAGAGTTCAACAAACGGAGGGACGGCATGTTCCTCATATACATTACAATAATTACCAAAATCGTTACAAACAATTGTAAAAACTATTTTGGTTACAAATAATGAATTACATAACTATATATTTATATACGTAACAATGCATGAAAAGGGAAAGACAACTCGGTGAATTTCCGTCTTACAAACAAAGAAAAGGTTAAACCAAAGCCGCAACCCGGTCAATTCAGGTTGAATTTAATTCTCTTTTACAACACAAAAAAAAGGTTGAATTAAATTCTTAAATTACATTTTTCTTAAATTAAATTCTCTTAACTTACAAAGAAAAAGTTGAATTCAATTGACTGCATTGAAATGAATGGGTATTTGAAACTAACAGAGACTGACTTAAAACAAAACTCTCTGACTTCAAATAAAACTCTCTGACTTCAAATAAAACTCTCTGACTTCAAATAAAACTGAAATCTCTGGGGCGGTTGTCCCTCTTGGATGCAACCTTCTGAAACTGAAAACTGATTTGCAACTAAAACTGAAAATGGAAAATGACTGCACTTGATCTCTATTCAAGTGGAGACGATTAACCTCTGTTTTGGTTGACCCTCTTGGTGCAACCGACTTACTTGAAATGCAATCAAGTATCTCTATAACTTAAACTGTCTAACTTGAACGCTTGTCAAGTGAAGATTAACTGAAAATGGAAAATGACTGCACTCGATCTTGGTTTATTGGAGACGATTAAACTCTTTTGGTTGTTGGTGCAACCTTCTGACTTGAAAAACTGACTTCAAAAATGACTTCAAAAATGACTTCAAAATTACTTCAAGTATCTTTATAAATCTCTGGGGTTTGGTTGTCCCTTTTGGTTATAACCAACTGAAACTGTCTGAAAACTGAAAATGGAACTTGAAACTGCTTCAAGTAACTCTATATAACTCTATAAACTCTCTATAAACTCTCTGTAAACTCTCTCTTTCTTAATTTGCAAGTCAATTCAATTCAGTAATTGAAAAAAATTTGCAAACAAAAATATAAAATGTAAACAACATTTCACTCTAATGTACACGAAGGTACGATACTATTATGTTTGATACATAAAATAAAATTATTCTATACTGAATATAACAGTGAAAATAACTCTTGAAATTAACTCTCTTGAAATTAACTCTCTTGAAATTAACTCTCTGGAAATTAACGCTCTTGAAATTAACTCTCTTTGAAATTAACTCTCTCTGAAATTAACTCTCTCTGAAATTAACTCTCTTTGAAATTAACTATCTTTGAAATTAACTCTCTTTGAAATTAACTCTCTTGAAATTACTGTTTCAATAAAAACAAATGTATCACTGGTGTCTGAAGTGTTCACTGTGTTTTGTGTTAAATTCTGGCTCCATACTAAATATTAACTGTTAATAATAATGACTTTTCAAATGTTTAGAAATTACTTAAACAAACAAACTGTACTTAACAAAATTTTCTATGGGGAAATCCTTGAGACGTGTCCTGAAGACGTCTTGCTGGCTACTTCTTCTTCGATGAAAACTAGGCGTGGAGAACTTGGAGTCGTGACACACCGGTTCAAGGGTGGATGTTACGAACTAGAAGTCGTGACACGACGGTCAAATGGTTTTATCCTGATGCAGGGTAAATTCTACCTTGGCCAAAGAGTGGCCCTTTCTTAAAATCTTCTGGTTAAAATCTTCTGGTTAAAATCTTCTGGTTAAAATCTTCTTCTTAAAATCTTCTTCTTATCCTGGGGCAGGGTCGCCAGACTTGTTAGACCCCATATCTTCTTCTTCCTCTTATCCTGGCAAGGTCGCCAAATGTTAACCCCCTCCGTCTATGGCCCTGAGTCGGTTCGGAATCGACGGGGGTTCTGGTTAGGATGCAGCAACGGATATTTCTTCTATAACATTCTAATTCTTTTCGGTCGCCACTCTGTTAAACTCTTGGCTACAGACTCGCCAGACTGTTATGCCAATATCTTCTATGGTGCTTGGGTTGTCTCTTAATTTGAGCAAAGGGTCGCCAATTTTTAATTCTTCTCTTTTTATAATACTCTGATACTTTCTCTGATACTAAAATTATCGACTTTTCTTTTATAACTTGTCGACTTAACTGACTAAGTTCCTGAAGAGAGCAAGGCTCGAAGGAAAATATAAAAACTTCTTTCTACTGTGGTTTACTTCTCAAAATATACAGTTAGTGCTCTGAATTACAAGGGTAGAGGTTCGACCTCTTTCGACCATGGCTCAGGCCGGAATCTAAAAAAGACTAAGGAGGCAAGGGGCCTCTGCCCCCTCCCCGCAGCAAGGCTGCTAACAAAGGAGTCATAATGAAGTGCTAATATGAAGTGACTTAATCAAGAAGTCTAATGAAGAAGTGCTCTAATTTTACAAGTACATGTATAATATAAACTTAAATGTTTTCGGGGAGGACAGTTGAAGGTTAAATTTCCCCCCTTTTTAAACACATGATCAGATGTTTTGAAAGATTTTAACTAAAAATAATAAAAAAATTAAAATAAAAACTAATTTGTATTTTTCGCCGAGTCTACATTTATGAAGGCGATATCATTTCGTAATAGTACACATAAGTACAAATTAAGTACACGACTGAGTACGTATTAATTTTGGTTCATTTCAATTACGATTACAATTATGGATTACTTCACATTCGCTTATGATTGTTCATTACAGTTCTATTAAAGTACATTCTTACATTATAAATTAAATCATTACATTTAATTACAGTTTCAATGAAGTACATTACAAGTTATTATTAATTACAGTTTCATTAAAGTACATTACGTTATATTAAATTAAAGTATTACAGTTAATTACAATTAAACAGTTACTATAACTTTGTTTTGTTTTTACAGTGTTTCATATTAATAGACAATTAAGATGTTTAGAAATATAATACAACGTACATGGCACTTACGAGATAATTTATTTACGAAATAATATGCTATAATATGTTATGAATTTGAAATCAGAGCGAACGGAGATATTTTATATTTGAGGCGCTCGATTCTGTCGTAGTGAGTGGAATTTTATAACTTAACTCAGCATTTTTGAGTTCAATGCGGGAGGTGAAATAATAAAAGAAAATAAAACGTAAAAAGAATACATGTACGTAATCATGATCGTCAATAGACATGTACGACTGCACACAGTAGTGTACACATATCATTCGTCACACAATAGGTTGTGTGCGTAATATAGACACGAGTAAACATAGACTGATAAGTTGATAGGGCATAAGTAGACAATAGGTAGATGAATGAATAAGTAATAAAATTAATAAAGGATAGCGGTCAAGAAAGAACATGAATGTAAGAATGAGTATGGTTGAATAATGATATTTATACTACATAACACCACAACATTATTACTAAAGAATTTACCATACATTGAATACGGAAGATGTCCAAATACTAAGAACGTGATTCAGTGTACAAAGTATGGGAAACGTAAGAGAACAGTTATTTTGTGACGTCATAGTGTATAAGTCATTATTAGAAAAGATGAATTAGAGAAATACAGTAATGAATAAAGACGTACAAATCGAAATTCTATCCAAAAACTCGCTTAGGCGATTTTGGTTTCTTATGTAAAAATGGACATTCGAACATAAAACTATACGAACATAAGTTCTGCATGAAGACAATGAATCCATATAATGATGGTGTAGGAATTGTTCATTGTTCACTTTTTACAGTATTTCCCCCCTAAATGGTATTAATACAATAATATAATACAATTAATACAATATAATACAATTGAGAAAATAACATCGTAAGTAATTCAAGTTAGATGACGACATTCTTTACAATACAAATTTTATACAGAACAAGCGAGTTATTATATAATATAAAAGAATTCAAAGATTAATACTTTAATTTAGATAAACAATTAAGCTAGACAAAGAATGATATTGTTAAATTTTTTTACAAAATTTTTATTTTTCTGTGGGAAAAATTATGTACATAATGAATAGAGTAAAAGGGAAAAATATAAATTTTAAAGTTCATGGATTTTTCGAGGCTTCCATGATAGTACAATTGATAACTAATTTTATTGACTATTGTAGATAAAAAATCGAATTATGTAATGGATGATGTATAGACCTGTGGTCAAGTGTGTATTTGGGTGTATTAGGTGCAAAGTGTGTATCTTACAATTTCGAAGGACAGATTAGATTAGCTGAGAGGATTTTTAAATTAACCGAATAAATGCCTGAGCAAAAATTTATATATAGTAAGCAAAAATGCTTAGGACTATATAAATAGCAGAGTTAGCACTTACACGCTATGAAATAGTTTGTGATATCCAATGATTTTAGAATAAGGTTTGTGTATATATAGTATATATAGTGTGCATACATTTTTATTGACTATTGTAGGTACAAATCGAATTACGTAGTGGATGATGTATAGACCTGTGGTCAAATGTGTATTTATGTTTATTGGGTAGAAAGTGTGTTTTTTATAATTTCGAGACACAGATTAGCTGATAGGATTGTTAAATTAACTGTATAAATGCATGAGCGAGAATTTATATAAAGTAAGCAATAATTATTGTGTATTATGATGATAATGTTTGCATACGCGTTTTATTGCAAAAGTGACTGGAGGGACGGAACGTAAATGAATTCGAATGTGTCAAAAGTAATAAAATTCACTTAGGATTATAGATTTTACATAATTAATCAGTTACACGTATAAGGTAATTAAAAAAACGAACTTAGAGGACCTTACAGTTAATGAAAGTAGATCTCCCGGTTTTAAAATTGAATTTTGACACACAATTAATTTCGACTACTAAAATTCATAGCCATATACTGTAGTATTCTTAAAAATAAAAAACACAACTTAACATAAATGGAGGTTATGTTCCATAGTACTAAAGAGGAATTAACCATGGTTGAACCATTTCTCCGGTTGTCACTGGGTTCAACTGGGGTTGGTTTTTTTTTTTTTTTAAATAAAATAAAAAAACAAAGTTTGGAGTACGACATTCGGGGGAATTGAGTGACTAAGCGGGGGGTATAAGTCTGAAATTGACAATTACATCTTTCGTGAACACTTTGCTCTTTTTTTTTTAAAAAAAAGATTGCTTGTCACACTACTTAGAACAAAAAATTAAAAGAGTTCAACAAACGGAGGGACGGCATGTTCCTCATATACATTACAATAATTACCAAAATCGTTACAAACAATTGTAAAAACTATTTTGGTTACAAATAATGAATTACATAACTATATATTTATACGTAACAATGCATGAAAAGGGAAAGACAACTCGGTGAATTTCCGTCTTACAAACAAAGAAAAGGTTAAACCAAAGCCGCAACCCGGTCAATTCAGGTTGAATTTAATTCTCTTTTACAACACAAAAAAAAAGGTTGAATTAAATTCTTAAATTACATTTTTCTTAAATTAAATTCTCTTAACTTACAAAGAAAAAGTTGAATTCAATTGACTGCATTGAAATGAATGGGTATTTGAAACTAACAGAGACTGACTTAAAACAAAACTCTCTGACTTCAAATAAAACTCTCTGACTTCAAATAAAACTCTCTGACTTCAAATAAAACTGAAATCTCTGGGGCGGTTGTCCCTCTTGGATGCAACCTTCTGAAACTGAAAACTGATTTGCAACTAAAACTGAAAATGGAAAATGACTGCACTTGATCTCTATTCAAGTGGAGACGATTAACCTCTGTTTTGGTTGACCCTCTTGGTGCAACCGACTTACTTGAAATGCAATCAAGTATCTCTATAACTTAAACTGTCTAACTTGAACGCTTGTCAAGTGAAGATTAACTGAAAATGGAAAATGACTGCACTCGATCTTTATCAAGTGGAGACGATTAAACTCTGTTTTGGTTGACCCTCTTGGTGCAACCTTCTGACTTGAAAAACTGACTTCAAAAAATGACTTCAAAAAATGACTTCAAAATTACTTCAAGTATCTTTATAAATCTCTGGGGTTTGGTTGTCCCTTTTGGTTATAACCAACTGAAACTGTCTGAAAACTGAAAATGGAACTTGAAACTGCTTCAAGTAACTCTATAACTCTATAAACTCTCTATAAACTCTCTGTAAACTCTCTCTTTCTTAATTTGCAAGTCAATTCAATTCAGTAATTGAAAAAAATTTGCAAACAAAAATATAAAATGTAAACAACATTTCACTCTAATGTACACGAAGGTACGATACTATTATGTTTGATACATAAAATAAAATTATTCTATACTGAATATAACAGTGAAAATAACTCTTGAAATTAACTCTCTTGAAATTAACTCTCTTGAAATTAACTCTCTGGAAATTAACGCTCTTGAAATTAACTCTCTTTGAAATTAACTCTCTCTGAAATTAACTCTCTCTGAAATTAACTCTCTTTGAAATTAACTATCTTTGAAATTAACTCTCTTTGAAATTAACTCTCTTGAAATTACTGTTTCAATAAAAACAAATGTATCACTGGTGTCTGAAGTGTTCACTGTGTTTTGTGTTAAATTCTGGCTCCATACTAAATATTAACTGTTAATAATAATGACTTTTCAAATGTTTAGAAATTACTTAAACAAACAAACTGTACTTAACAAAATTTTCTATGGGGAAATCCTTGAGACGTGTCCTGAAGACGTCTTGCTGGCTACTTCTTCTTCGATGAAAACTAGGCGTGGAGAACTTGGAGTCGTGACACACCGGTTCAAGGGTGGATGTTACGAACTAGAAGTCGTGACACGACGGTCAAATGGTTTTATCCTGATGCAGGGTAAATTCTACCTTGGCCAAAGAGTGGCCCTTTCTTAAAATCTTCTGGTTAAAATCTTCTGGTTAAAATCTTCTGGTTAAAATCTTCTTCTTAAAATCTTCTTCTTATCCTGGGGCAGGGTCGCCAGACTTGTTAGACCCCATATCTTCTTCTTCCTCTTATCCTGGCAAGGTCGCCAAATGTTAACCCCCTCCGTCTATGGCCCTGAGTCGGTTCGGAATCGACGGGGGTTCTGGTTAGGATGCAGCAACGGATATTTCTTCTATAACATTCTAATTCTTTTCGGTCGCCACTCTGTTAAACTCTTGGCTACAGACTCGCCAGACTGTTATGCCAATATCTTCTATGGTGCTTGGGTTGTCTCTTAATTTGAGCAAAGGGTCGCCAATTTTTAATTCTTCTCTTTTTATAATACTCTGATACTTTCTCTGATACTAAAATTATCGACTTTTCTTTTATAACTTGTCGACTTAACTGACTAAGTTCCTGAAGAGAGCAAGGCTCGAAGGAAAATATAAAAACTTCTTTCTACTGTGGTTTACTTCTCAAAATATACAGTTAGTGCTCTGAATTACAAGGGTAGAGGTTCGACCTCTTTCGACCATGGCTCAGGCCGGAATCTAAAAAAAGACTAAGGAGGCAAGGGGCCTCTGCCCCCTCCCCGCAGCAAGGCTGCTAACAAAGGAGTCATAATGAAGTGCTAATATGAAGTGACTTAATCAAGAAGTCTAATGAAGAAGTGCTCTAATTTTACAAGTACATGTATAATATAAACTTAAATGTTTTCGGGGAGGACAGTTGAAGGTTAAATTTCCCCCCTTTTTAAACACATGATCAGATGTTTTGAAAGATTTTAACTAAAAATAATAAAAAAAATTAAAATAAAAACTAATTTGTATTTTTCGCCGAGTCTACATTTATGAAGGCGATATCATTTCGTAATAGTACACATAAGTACAAATTAAGTACACGACTGAGTACGTATTAATTTTGGTTCATTTCAATTACGATTACAATTATGGATTACTTCACATTCGCTTATGATTGTTCATTACAGTTCTATTAAAGTACATTCTTACATTATAAATTAAATCATTACATTTAATTACAGTTTCAATGAAGTACATTACAAGTTATTATTAATTACAGTTTCATTAAAGTACATTACGTTATATTAAATTAAAGTATTACAGTTAATTACAATTAAACAGTTACTATAACTTTGTTTTGTTTTTACAGTGTTTCATATTAATAGACAATTAAGATGTTTAGAAATATAATACAACGTACATGGCACTTACGAGATAATTTATTTACGAAATAATATGCTATAATATGTTATGAATTTGAAATCAGAGCGAACGGAGATATTTTATATTTGAGGCGCTCGATTCTGTCGTAGTGAGTGGAATTTTATAACTTAACTCAGCATTTTTGAGTTCAATGCGGGAGGTGAAATAATAAAAGAAAATAAAACGTAAAAAGAATACATGTACGTAATCATGATCGTCAATAGACATGTACGACTGCACACAGTAGTGTACACATATCATTCGTCACACAATAGGTTGTGTGCGTAATATAGACACGAGTAAACATAGACTGATAAGTTGATAGGGCATAAGTAGACAATAGGTAGATGAATGAATAAGTAATAAAATTAATAAAGGATAGCGGTCAAGAAAGAACATGAATGTAAGAATGAGTATGGTTGAATAATGATATTTATACTACATAACACCACAACATTATTACTAAAGAATTTACCATACATTGAATACGGAAGATGTCCAAATACTAAGAACGTGATTCAGTGTACAAAGTATGGGAAACGTAAGAGAACAGTTATTTTGTGACGTCATAGTGTATAAGTCATTATTAGAAAAGATGAATTAGAGAAATACAGTAATGAATAAAGACGTACAAATCGAAATTCTATCCAAAAACTCGCTTAGGCGATTTTGGTTTCTTATGTAAAAATGGACATTCGAACATAAAACTATACGAACATAAGTTCTGCATGAAGACAATGACTCCATATAATGATGGTGTCGGAATTGTTCATTGTTCACTTTATATATATATATATATATATATATATATATATATATATATATATATACACACACATATATTATATATAATTATATATATTATATATATATATATATATATATATATATATATATACACATATATATTATATATATATATATTATATATATATTAAATTATATACACACACACATATATATATATATATATATATATATATATTATATATTATATATATATATGTATACACATATATATTCGTGATCAGTCTTTCCTTGTGAACAGACGTGTTTTATCGAGTGTCCTGTTATCAATTGAATAAGTGGTTTTCGTTGAAGTGTTTAAAAAAAAAGTGTTCGGTGCATTCATAACTAAATTACTTCGTGCTACTAATCATTCATTAACGAATATTTCATTTATTGTCGTTATTCAATACTATATTATTTGATCAAACGTGGCTTGCCGGTAGTTTTCAAATCTATCAAAAACGTGCTGACATAAAGTTCATTTTTCCTTCCTTCGAGAGGTCAGGTAGAGTGTTGTCCCGCACCGTGTGAAGAAAAGGGAAAAAAGTCAGGTCAAATCGCGGACAGATAAGTGTTATAAATACTCTTCTTTTACAGATCTTTTGTCGGTAGCTTAATTCTATATGCATTTAGTATAAATTTGTGTTACAAGAACCTGTTTCTGCGTTTCGAAAACGAGGTAGACCTACATTGTAATTTATTAATTTCCAAACGCTCGTATTTTTTTTTTTTTTTTTTTTTTAACTAATTAAAAAGGCATGGCACCCCCGTCAAATACTTGCAGTCGCTGTGAAGGGAAATTTGCCGCTTACGCTTTTACAATGGCTAATAATAATGAACAGTTAGTTTGCAGGTGGTGCTCAAACTTAAAAGTGCTGAGGAACGAGTTAGAACGTAGAAGGAGGCCAGAGTAAGCCTTGAAGAAAGGTGATGCTCCTGACGGCAAAATTAGAATCCTTGAGACTCCAGTTGCGACCCCTCCTGCCTCAGTTTCTATTAATTATAAATAGTATTAATAGCCCTCTCTCTTCCTAGTTCCCAACCCTTCGTTCGAGTGCGTAATGGAGCCCCATTGAGAAAACCTAAGACATGTCTACCAGTAATAACAAACAATAAGTTTTCTGTTTTAGGTTTTGAAGATGCTGATGAACCGGAAATACGACTCGTTGGCAATTCCATTGTTCGAGGGCAGCTTGAGGAATTCTGTGGGAGAAACCCTCGTCGTAGGCGCCGTTACTGCTACCCTGGTGCAAGGGTCGAGGATATAACTAATAGTGTTGACCATTTTACAGACGGCACCGCCAAGGACACAACGTATGTTATTCATGTCGGTACTAATAACGTTTTAAATTCTAGATCGGAAGAACTGCTGGCTAGGTACAGGGACTTAATAGAGCGACTAAAGGAGAAAATTTATAAGATTGTCTTAACAGGTATACTTCCTCGAATTATCCAACGTAACGATTTCTACAGCAAGGCGACCTATATTAACAATAACCTAAAGTCTCTTTGCCAACAGGAAGGAGTGCATTTTGAGAATTTTTGGAACAGTTTCTGCGGCAGGAGGGACTTGTTCCTCGAAGATGGACTTCATCTTAATGACGTAGGAGCTGCGCGTTTAGGAAGACTATTTCATAATACTGTCTCTTCTTTTCAGGCTGCCGTAACTCGAACGGTCCCAGCGTAAATTCCATAAATTTCCACTGCGCTCGCGAAGTTGTCGCAATTACAAACAATTTGAAGGTTCTATCCTTAAATGCTCGTAGCCTACGAAATAAAATAAACGAATTTTTTTCTTTAATTGCTTGTAAAGACTATGATATAATTGCGATAAATGAATCGTGGCTTAGCACTGAAACTCGTGACTTTGTAGGGGAGTATCAAATTAAAGGTTATAGACTTTTTTTAAAAACAGAATAGGTAGGCGAGGAGGCGGCGTTATGTTGTATATCAAAGATAATATAGCGAACGTTATAGAAGTAAAGCACACAATTCCAGAACCGATAGATTCGACTATAGCAGAACTTAAATTGAACGATTTCAAACTTGTTGTTGCGGTTATATATAGGCCCCCTAATCAAACAGCTGATACGGACGAAGCGTTATATCGTGAACTAAAGAATAATCGGTAGTGAGCAGGCTTTAGTTATGGGTGACTTTAATTGCGCTAACGTAATTACGATACAATGCAGGGAGACGCGGAAGGTAATCGTTTAGTTAATTTTCTCGAGGATAGCTTTCTTATTCAAAAGGTTTACGAGGTTGGACAGTATTTTAGATTTAGTAATAACTACGGATGATAGGCTAATTACTGATCTTCAAATAATAGAACCGTTGGGCAATAGCGATCACAATATGGTAGAGTTTGTCCTCTCAGTAAGTCACTCGAAACCAGCTAACTCGACGAAAATTCCTAACTTCCAGCACGCAGACTTTAGTAAATTTCGAAATAAATTGTCACACGTCAATTGGGAAAACGTGATGGGGAACTCCAACGCAAAACTAATGTGGGAATCGTTCGAAACAGTATTTAGGACTATAAATGAGGAATGTGTACCGTACAAAATTAAGCGTGCGAAAGTAAACAACAAGCCCTTGTGGTTTACTTCTAGAGTAGGAGACATTATAAAGAGTAGAGATAGGGCTATAGGCTACATAAGTGCGATAAAGACAATTTGTGGTTACGAAACAACTACATATCTCTAAGGCGTGAAGCGAAAAGTGTAATAAAAAAGTCCAAGCGCGAATTTGAAATCTCCATAGCTCGTGACGGTAAAGAAAACCCCAAGCGATTCTTTCAATACGTCAATAATAGAAATCCAGTAAAAAGTCTTGGGGCCTTTGAAAAATGTAAACGGAGATCTAGTTTCTGAAAACAAGGAAATGGCTACCTTGCTAAACGAATTTTTTACGTCAGTTTTTACTATAGAAGATGTAACAAATATCCCTACGGTCACGGACATAATACCGTTTGATAATGGTAATATTTTGGATAATATAGTGGTTAGTGAAGGGAGGTAACGCGCTATATTGATAAAATGAAAACGCGTAAATCACCGGGCCGGATTCCATATATCCCATACAACTAAAAGAATTAAAAGATAGCATTGTTGTGCCGCTAACAAAGATTTTTAATGCGTCTATTTCTGAGGGGTGCGTACCAGATAATTTCAAGTTAGCAACGTAACACCTATCTTAAGAAAGGCGATAAAGGTGCGGCGGGAAATTATAGACCAATCAGTTTAACGTCTGTTGTAGGTAAGCTACTGGAATCAATAATTAGGGATCGTATAGTCGAACACTTAGAATTCCATAAGCTAGTTAGAAATACGCAGCACGGATTTAGGCGAAACAAATCTTGCTTAACTAATCTTTTAGAATTTTTCCAAAGCGTGGTTGACGTTTACGATAGACATCGGGCGGTTGATGTAGTGTATTTAGATTTTCAAAAAGCGTTTGACACCGTGCCGCACAAAAGACTCATTGAAAAAAGTAAGGCTCATGGAATCAGGGGTGTAGTAATAAATTGGCTAGAAGAGTGGTTGCGAGGCAGGAAACAGAGGGTGGTCGTTGATGGAGCGGAGTCGTGTTGGGCTAATGTAGCGAGTGGCGTTTCTCAGGGTTCTGTATTGGGTGGTAGGGCGATTAATGACGAAGATAGAGGTAAAATTCAGGAAGATCTGAATAAAATCGTTGATTGGTCAGTCACATGGCAAATGAGATTTAATGTTGATAAGTGCAAAATTTTGCATATAGGTTCGCGTAACGGTAATTTTGCGTATAGTATGTCAGGGAAAGATTTAACAAGCGTAGAGCAGGAAAAAGATTTAGGAGTTATAGTCACGGGTGATTTAAAAGTAGCGAAACAAAGTACAGCAGCGGTCAATAAGGCGAACAAAGTGTTAGGTTTTATAGCTCGAAATTTTGAGTACAAATCGCGCGATATTATAGTTCCACTTTATAAATCATTAGTTAGACCCCATTTGGAGTACGCGGTCCAATTTTGGAATCCGCATATGCGCAAAGATATAGACAAAATCGAAAGAGTTCAAAGACGAGCAACTAAGATGATTCCGTCGCTTAGGTCAAAGTCGTTACGAGGATAGTTTAAGGAGTTAAAATTGACAAAACTCGAGACTAGGAGGTTAAGGGGTGATCTAATCCAGGTTTTCAAAATTATGAATGGGTTCGATAACGTAGATAGAGATAGCTTTTTCGAAATATCTCAATATAATAGGACTAGAAATAACGGGTGTAAGTTGACAAGTAGAAGGTTCGAGACAGCAGTTGCGAAAAACTTTTTTACGCATATAATAGTAAATAGCTAGAATAGTTTGCCGGTAGAAGTAATTAGTAGCACGTCTATAAACATGTTTAAAAATCGATTAGACGCATATGTTGATAGAAAGGGTATAGTTTAAGGTAGTAAAATTAAGGCTTTTGGGATAGATCCCACAGCTCAACACAAGTGTTGTGGGATATAGGGAGGCAGCGTCTTGGGTTAGGGGATACTCTCTGTCCTTACACACCCCATTTAAAGAGATTCCTCTGCCGAGCGGTGCCCCCATAGTACTGTGAGGTATTGAAAAACTCATGATCTTCACTTGCCACAAACACCTTTAAATGGG
>JAJOZX010003781.1:237500-240000 GCA_023014485.1 Bathynomus jamesi | reverse complement strand
AAAAATGGGATTGAATTGTCTTGCTCAACTTCTAAAGTAAACTTAATGGAGGGGACTTGATCATTTAACTGAAGGAGGAAGCTATCCAGGTCACGATTCATGGGCCAGATACACAAAATATCGTCGACGTACCGCAACCAAGGGATGCCAACCCCCAGGATTCTCGGAATATAGGTAATTTCGAAAAACTCCATATAAATATTGGAGAGGAGGGGCGATAAGGGGTTGCCCATAGCCATCCCAAAAACTTGTTGATAATACTCGTTATTGAAAGTGAATTTACAGTCTTTGATGCAAAGCTTAATGAGTTCCAAAACAATGTGTGAAGGTAGTGGCAGGTCATACTTATGTAATTCTTGGAGAGAAAGTCAAGCATATCGTCAATCGGCACTTTTGTAAACAATGAACAAACATCAAAACTAATCAATTTATCGTTAGTTTCAGTACGTGCATTATTCAATTTTTCCGTAAGATCCATGGAATTTTTTACATGTGAATCAGAGATAGTTCCGAGAATGGGGGACAAGACTTTGACAAGCCATTTGGAGAGTTTATAAGTAATAGAGCCCACCGAGCTAATAATAGGGCGCATAGGGTTACCAGGTTTGTGGGTTTTAATAAGACCGTAAAGGTAGGGCAGAGCAGGTGAAGTGGACATGAAAAGCGGAATTAAGTTCTTATGATCTTTGAGAAGGCGTTTCAAGCCACTATTAAATGATTTGATGACGTCATCCTGCGGGTTCTTCCTAAGTTTGGTGTATGTGGCGGGGTCCTGGAGAAGCTCGTTCATCTTTCCGATGTAGTCCACTTTGTCCATAATAACTATGGTGTTAGCCTTGTCTGCTTTAGTAATATGGAGCTCCCCATCTTTTTTTAATTGTGAGAGGCTATTGCGAAAACGTTTAGGAAAGTTATCTTCGTAATTACCATTCGCCGCACTATAAACGAGGCCTTTAACTATGTTAAACAAATACTGAGGGAGATTACACTGTTTTTCAAAACACGCGAGACTGTAACAAATTTGTAAAGCCGAAGGTTTTTTAACAATAAAAAAGGACATACCATATCCAAGGGCACTTTTTGCATCGTCACTAATGTTTTTCGAAGAAAGGTTCAAAACACACTTTGAGCTTGCTTTTTTACTCCACTGACTATCTCGAATGAGACTTTTAATTTTTCGATCCAAAATGTTACGAAGTGAAGTAGTTCTCCGACGCAACTCGTTGTAAATTTCATCAAACAAAGGTTGGATCCACGGTTGGGGAATAACGGTTACAAAATTATGTTTGGCGATGTTTAAATTTTTGAAGGCGGACCACTCATTTTGTCTGGTGACTTCAATATGTTTCTTTAAAATTAATCTGCTGAAGTTGTTGAACGGATGGTCGTCAATTTGTCTGAGGCGAATCGGAAGCAGGGATTTGGGAAGAACTAAAGCAGACAAGGCTAACACCATAGTTATTATGGACAAAGTGGACTACATCGGAAAGATGAACGAGCTTCTCCAGGACCCCGCCACATACACCAAACTTAGGAAGAACCCGCAGGATGACGTCATCAAATCATTTAATAGTGGCTTGAAACGCCTTCTCAAAGATCATAAGACTTAATTCCGCTTTTCATGTCCACTTCACCTGCTCTGCCCTACCTTTACGGTCTTATTAAAACCCACAAACCTGGTAACCCTATGCGCCCTATTATTAGCTCGGTGGGCTCTATTACTTATAAACTCTCCAAATGGCTTGTCAAAGTCTTGTCCCCCATTCTCGGAACTATCTCTGATTCACATGTAAAAAATTCCATGGATCTTACGGAAAAATTGAATAATGCACGTACTGAAACTAACGATAAATTGATTAGTTTTGATGTTTGTTCATTGTTTACAAAAGTGCCGATTGACGATATGCTTGACTTTCTCTCCCAAGAATTACATAAGTATGACCTGCCACTACCTTCACACATTGTTTTGGAACTCATTAAGCTTTGCATCAAAGACTGTAAATTCACTTTCAATAACGAGTATTATCAACAAGTTTTTGGGATGGCTATGGGCAACCCCTTATCGCCCCTCCTCTCCAATATTTATATGGAGTTTTTCGAAATTACCTATATTCCGAGAATCCTGGGGGTTGGCATCCCTTGGTTGCGGTACGTCGACGATATTTTGTGTATCTGGCCCATGAATCGTGACCTGGATAGCTTCCTCCTTCAGTTAAATGATCAAGTCCCCTCCATTAAGTTTACTTTAGAAGTTGAGCAAGACAATTCAATCCCATTTTTGGATGTGCGTGTACATAGGGAAAGCCCAGGTTTTAAGTTTAGTATCTATCGGAAAACGACAAACAATTTGTCCTACGTACACTTTTACTCGGGACATGATACCCCCACTAAGAAGGCCATATTTTCATCAATGTTTCTCCGCGCCCTTAGGATCGCCAGTCCGGAATACATCGATGCCGAATTGGAAAAAATCAACGGTATTGGAAGTGATTTGTGTTAT
>JAJOZX010003781.1:202500-232500 GCA_023014485.1 Bathynomus jamesi | reverse complement strand
AAGCCCACCAATTTCTTCCATGTTTGTTCTGATTCCAACTGCGAGGCTGAGCATTACCTGTAACAGTTTAGAAGTAAAACACAGTAAGAAAAAGTCTTTATTTTCCCCCTTCGAGCCGTGCTCTCTTCAGAAGAACTTAGTCAATAGAATCTCCCGATAAGCTACAAGAAGAATCGGAGAGAAACCTCAAAGAATTTAATAAGCCTCTCAGAATCCTCCGAGCCACTAAAGAAGAACTCGGAGAGTAGTATAGAAGAAACTACTGCAAGTAACAGATCCGTTGCTGCCTCCTAACCAGAACCCCGTCGACTTCGAACCAACCCAGGGCCATAGACGGAGGGGTTAACATATATATGTATGTATGTATATATATATATATATATAATATATATATATATAATATTATATATGTATGTATATATATATATGTATATATATATATGTATGTGTGTATATATACACGGTGAACCAAAAGTAGGTGGACAGTAGGTTGAATACGGTTTGTGGTTATATTATATTATAACTATGGTGTTCATTATAACTATGGTGTTTGTGTTATATTATATTAAATATTATAACTAAATTTATTTAAATTTTATTTTGTATTATAGTATGCAAAAAAATAAATATGTATTCTCAAAATAAACGTTATCATTTACTGTCCACCTACATTTGGTTCACCCTATATATATATATATATATATATATATATATATAATATATATATATATATGAATGTATATGTATTAGTGATGGGACGATTAATCGGAATCGGAATCGAGAATCGGAAGAATCGAGCATTTTTCGGGAATCGGAATCGGAATCGGAATCGAGAGAATTGTACTATGATTTCCGATTCTTAAAACGATTCTTTAACTTTTAATAACAAAATTAATTAATTTATTATCTTTTCAAAAGAGAGGTGGCGGTAGCGAAAGTGATACGAAAGGAAAGCGGAAGGTGTGTGGGGGTTTTCGTTTAACGGTTCTCTTGAAGCCACCGTGGTGCTAAACTGGGAAAGGGCCGTTGGATGAAAAAAAAAAATCTTTTTAGGTAAGAACTAATAAGTGATTACGATTACGAGCGAAAGATGACAACTTAAGTAACACTGAACACAGAGTATCAGAACTGACAAGTCGCCACACGCATAGTGAACTAATATATATAGTGGATAAATAGCCCAAAACCTCTTTATAAAATATAATATAATAAAATAAATATTTATGTGCACCTCCCTCTTCAGTTGAAAGTGAAAGGGTATTTAGTGTTGGTGGTAATATATATTCACCAAAAAGAAATAGAATGCGAGCAGAAACAGGAGAGATGCTAATGTTTTTGCATTATAATTTAAGGGTCCTAGGTTTTGAATACAAATAAATTCTTACTTATTCACTTATTTATTCGCATTTTGTAGGCTAAAGAGTAAGGATTGCTTTTTGAGTAAAAGGATTTTTTTAAACTTTTAATTGAACCAGTTTTGCAATGTAAACTTTAAAATTTAAATGAAAGAGGATAACAAATTTTATTTTTATTGTATTGTAGCTATACATTAAAACATGTATCTCCATGATGTGTAATCAAGAAGATTAAAATGAATTGTTACAACTTACAGTTGATTTTTATTTTTAAACCAATCTATTATAATTTATAATTTATATTACCATACTCATAATGTAAATAGTTAATCTTACCAGAGTAAAATATGACAATTTCCAGAAAAACAAGTTTAGAATTATATTTAAAAATATTGAGAATCGGAATCGGAATCGAGAATCGTATCGGAATCGAGACTTTTTAGTGGTATCGGAATCGGAATCGTTAAAAATTTTGGTATCGTCCCATCACTAATATGTATATATATATATATATGTATATGTATATATGTTAACCCCTCCGTCTATGGCCCTTGGGTGGTTCGGATCGACGGGGGTTCTAGTTAGGAGGCAAGCAACGGATATTTCTTCTATAACATTCTAATTCTTTTCGGTCGCCTCTTGTTAAACTCTTGGCTACAGACTCGCCAGACTGTTATGCCAATATCTTCTATGGTGCTTGGGTTGTCTCTTTCTCTCGCTTTATGGGTCGACGATTATTAATTCTTCTCTTGTTATAATACTCTGATACTTTCTCTTGGTACTAAACTTATCGATTTTTCTTTTATAACTTATCGACTTAACTGATTAAATTCTTCTGAAGAGAGCACGGCTCGAAGGGGAAAATAAAAAGTTTCTCTTACATTTAGTTTACTTCTCAAAATGTACAGGTAAGCTCTGAATTTACAGGGGTAGAGGTTCGACCTCTTTCGACCATGGCTCAGGCCGGAATCTAAAAAAAACTAAGGAGGCAAGGGGCCTCTGCCCCCTCCTCGCAGCGAGGCTGCTAACAAGGGAGTCGTAATGAAGTGCCCTAATGAAGTGCTAATATGAAGTGACTTGATGAAGAAGTTTGATTTTACAAATACATGTATAATATAAACCTAAATGTTGGGGGACGGAAGTTGAAGGTTAAGTTCCCCCCTTTTAAACACATGATCAGATGTTTGAAAGATTCCAAATAAAATTTAAAAAAATAAAATAAAAACTATCGTATATTTTTGCCGAGTCTTCATTTGTGAAGACGATATCATTTCGTAATAGTACATAGGTACAATTTAAGTACACCACTGAGCACATTTTCGTTTTGGTCTATTACAATTATGATTACAATTACCAATTAATTCATATTCACTTATTGTTTAATTACACTTCCATTTAAAGTACATTCTTACATTACCGTATATATTAAATCATTACATTTAATTACAGTTTCAATGAAGTACATTACAAGTTATTATTAATTACAGTTTCATTAAAGTACATTACGTTATATTAAATTAAAGTATTACAGTTAATTACAATTAAACAGTTACTATAACTTTGTTTTGTTTTTACAGTGTTTCATATTAATAGACAATTAAGATGTTAGAAATATAATGCAAAGTACATGGGCACATATGGTTTGGATTTATATACAACATAATATTTTAACATGTTATAAATTTGAAATCAGAGCGAACGGAGGTATTTATCTTAGAAGCGTTCGATTCTGTCGTAGTGAGCGGAATTTGATAACTTACTAAGCATTTATGAATATCTTGAGGGTGAACGCACTTAAAATAAAAAATAAAAAATGGAAAAAATAATACGAGAACGTATTTTGCGTTTTCGAACGAAGGCATGAAGTTTTGCATTTCATGAGAGAAAATGAATATTAATAAAATTGACATACGATAATGGTCAAGATAAGATATGGACGTATGGGGGCGGGAGATATGGTCGAATAATAGTTATATTTATACTACATAACATATAAATAATGACTTCTATAGAGTGTTTAGTCCTTAGTATGATGTTAAAGAATTTTCATACATTGAATACTAGATATATGATGAAGGGAAATAAATGACGGGAAAATGTGACGTCATAGTTATTGAATTTTTACGTATAGTACAAATCATTATTAGGAAGATTTACAAGAACGAATTAGAGACAAAGAGTGGGTAGTAATGACTAAGAAGTACAACTACGGGTTCCAATCCTGTTATATGCAATGTGTATGCATAATCTAGGGTCGAGGGTGAGATGCAAGACAATTCATAATTAATTATAATAACTTCTATAACAAATGGAAAATGGATACGACTAAACCATAGAAAGGGTAGATCGTAGGGTTGTGACACGAACAAAAATAGGAAGCTACAAGTAAAATTATTATCCAAACTCGCGTTAAGCGATTTTGGTTCTTATGTAAAAATGAATATGGATTATTCATTGTTCATTTTTTACATTACTCTCCCCTTTAAAAATGATATTTATACCATAATCTAATAGGGTACAATTAATACAATAGAATTAAGAGAATAACATCCTAACTAATTCAAGTTAGATGACGAATTTTTCTTTACAATACAAATTTTATACAGAACGATTTCGCGTGGTTGAGTACAATGCAGAGTAATCAAATTTTTAAAATGACACTTGCTTACAAAATATAAAAAAAAATCAAAGATTAATACTTTAATTTATGCAAACAGAATAATAGGATTAATACATTAATTTAGACAAACAATTAAGTTAGACAAACAATGATATTGTTAAAATTTTTTACAAAATTTTTATTTTTCTGTGGGAAAAATTACATACATAAATAGTAGATAAAAGGGAAAAATATAAATTTTAAAGTTCATGGATTTTTCAAGGCTTCCATGATAGTACAATTGATAAACTAATTTTATTGACTATTGTAGGTAAAAAATAATAATTACGTAATGGATGATGTATAGACCTGTGGTCAAGTGTGTATTTGGGTGTATTAGGTGCAAAGTGTGTATCTTACAATTTCGAGGGACAGATTAGCTGAGAGGATTGTTAAATTAACTGTATAAATGCATGAGCGAGAATTTATATAAAGTAAGCAATAGTTATTATGTATTATGATGATGATGTTTGCATACGAGTTTTAATGCAAAAGTGACTGGAGGGACGGAACGTAAATGAATTCGAATGTGTCAAAAGTAATAAAATTCAATTAGGATTATAGATTTTACATAATTAATCAGTTACACGTATAAGGTAATTAAAAAAAACGAACTTAGAGGACCTTACAGTCAAAGCTGGGCACTTGCGGTTTTTTTTGCGGTACTGCGGTACTGCGGTACTACCGCACTACCAAACCGGTACCGCATAACGCAGTACCGCAAAAAATGCGGTAGCGGTACTGCTGTACTTTCAGCGATCCTTTGCGGTACTGCGTTATGCGGTACCGGTTTGGTAGTGCGGTAGTACCGCAGTACCGCAGTACCGCAAAAAAAAACGCAAGTGCCCAGCTTTGCTTACAGTTAATGAAAGTAGATCTCACGGTTTTAAAATTGAATTTTGACACACAATTAATTTCGACTACTAAAATTCATAGCCATATACTGTAGTGTTCTTAAAAATAAAAAAACACAACTTAACATAAATGGAGGTTATGTTCCATAGTACTAAAGAGGAATTAACCATGGTTGAACCATTTCTCCGGTTGACACTGGGTTCAACTGGGGTTGGGTTTTTTTTTTAAATAAAATAAAAAAACAAAGTTTGGAGTACGACATTCGGGGGAATTGAGTGACTAAGCGGGGGGTATAAGTTTGAAATTGACAATACGTCTTTCGTGAGCACTTTGCTCTTTTTAAAAGATTGCTTGTCACACTACTTAGAACAAAAATTAAAAGAGTTCAACAAACGGAGGGACGGCATGTTCCTCATATACATTACAATAATTACCAAAATCGTTACAACCAATTGTAAAAACTGTTTTGGTTACAAACAATAAAATGTCATTTTACCTATATATTTATATACGCAACAATGGCATGGAAAAGAAAAGACAAATCGGTCCATTTCCTTCTTACAACAAAACAAAGAAAGGTTAACTAAAGTCGCAACCCGGTCAATTCAGGTTGAATTAAATTCTCTTTTACAACAAAAAAAAAGGTTGAATTAAATTCTTAGATTACATTTTCTTAAATTAAATTCTCTTAACTTACAAAGAAAAAGTTGAATTTAATTGACTGCATTGAAATGACTTGGGACTTGAAAACTCGATTTGGGATTCGAAAACTCGACTTGGGATTCGAAAATTGACTTGGAATAAAATTGACTTGGGATTCGAAAATTGACTTGGAATAAAACTGACTTGGAATAAAACTCTGACTTGGAATAAAACTCTCTGACTTGGAATAAGACTCTCTAACTTGAACTTTATCAAGTATTCTGAAACTGTAAATGAAACTGACTTGAACTCTTATCAAGTAGTATCTTGAAACTGAAAATGAAACTGACTTGAACTCTTATCAAGTAGTATCTTGAAAATGAAACTGACTTGAACTCTTATCAAGTAGTATCTTGAAACTGAAAATGAAACTGACTTGAACTCTTATCAAGTAGTATCTTGAAACTGAAAATGAAACTGACTTGAACTCTTATCAAGTAGTATCTTGAAACTGAAAATGAAACTGACTTGAACTCTTATCAAGTAGTCTGAAACTGTAACTTGAAATTAACTGAAAATGGAAAATGACTGCACTTGATCTCTATCAAGTGGAGACGATTAACCTCTGTTTTGGTTGACCCTCTTGGTGCAACCGACTTACTTGAAATGCAATCAAGTATCTCTATAACTTAAACTGTCTAACTTGAACGCTTGTCAAGTATCTTGAAACTTAAACTGTCTAACTTGAAATTAACTGAAAATGGAAAATGACTGCACTTGATCTCAATCAAGTGGAGACTATTAACCTCTGGGGTTTGGTTGACCCTCTTGGTGCAACCGACTGACTTTAAAACTGACTTCAAAAAATGACTTCAAAATTACTTCAAAAAATGACTTCAAAAAATGACTTCAAGTATCTCTCTAAATCTATAAACTCTCTATAAACTCTCTGTAAACTCTCTGTAAACTCTCTCTCTTTCTTAATTTGCAAGTCAATTCAATTCAATAATTTGAAAAAAATTTGCAAACAAAAAATAAAAAAAATGTAAACAATATTTCATTCTAATGTACGGGAAGGTACATAAAATAAAATTATTTTATACTGAATATAATAGCGAAAATAACTGTGACAATTGACTCTGTGACAATTGACTCTGTGACAATTAGTTTCACTAAAAAAAAGTGTATCACTGGTGTCTGAAGTGTTCACTGTGTTTTGCGTTAATTCTGGCTCCATACTAAATATTAACTGTTAATAATACGGACTTTTCAAGTGTTTATAAATTACTTAAAAAACAAACTGTGTACTTAACAAAATTTTCCACGGGCGAAATCCTCAGAGACGTGTCCTGAAGACGTCTTCCTGGCTACTTCTTCTTGGATGAAAACAAGGCGTGGAGAACTTGGAGTCGTGACACACCGGTTCAAGGGTGGATGTTACGAACAAGAAGTCGTGACACGCCGGTCAACTGGTTTTATCCTGATGCAGGGTAATTTCTATCTTGGCCAAAGAGTGGCCTCTTGTTAAAATCTTCTTGTTAAAATCTTGTTAAAATCTTCTTGTTAAAATCTTCTTCATAAAATCTTCTTCATAAAATCTTCTTAAAATCTTCTTAAAATCTGTTTCTTAAAATCTTTTTCTTATCCTGGCAGGGTCGCAACAATGTTAACCCCTCCGTCTATGGCCCTGGGGTGGTTCGGATCGACGGGGGTTCTAGTTAGGAGGCAAGCAACGGATATTTCTTCTATAACATTCTAATTCTTTTCGGTCGCCTCTTGTTAAACTCTTGGCTACAGACTCGCCAGACTGTTATGCTAATATCTTCTATGGTGCTTGGGTTGTCTCTTTCTCTCGCTTTATGGGTCGACGATTATTAATTCTTCTCTTGCTATAATACTCTGATACTTTCTCTTGGTACTAAACTTATCGATTTTTCTTTTATAACTTATCGACTTAACTGATTAAATTCTTCTGAAGAGAGCACGGCTCGAAGGGGAAAATAAAAAGTTTCTCTTACATTTAGTTTACTTCTCAAAATGTACAGGTAGAGCTCTGAATTTACAGGGGTAGAGGTTCGACCTCTTTCGACCATGGCTCAGGCCGGAATCTAAAAAAAACTAAGGAGGCAAGGGGCCTCTGCCCCCTCCTCGCAGCGAGGCTGCTAACAAGGGAGTCGTAATGAAGTGCCCTAATGAAGTGCTAATATGAAGTGACTTGATGAAGAAGTTTGATTTTACAAATACATGTATAATATAAACCTAAATGTTGGGGGACGGAAGTTGAAGGTTAAGTTCCCCCCTTTTAAACACATGATCAGATGTTTGAAAGATTCCAAATAAAAATTTAAAAAAATAAAAATAAAAACTAATCGTATATTTTTGCCGAGTCTTCATTTGTGAAGACGATATCATTTCGTAATAGTACATAGGTACAATTTAAGTACACCACTGAGCACATTTTCGTTTTGGTCTATTACAATTATGATTACAATTACCAATTAATTCATATTCACTTATTGTTTAATTACACTTCCATTTAAAGTACATTCTTACATTACCGTATATATTAAATCATTACATTTAATTACAGTTTCAATGAAGTACATTACAAGTTATTATTAATTACAGTTTCATTAAAGTACATTACGTTATATTAAATTAAAGTATTACAGTTAATTACAATTAAACAGTTACTATAACTTTGTTTTGTTTTCACAGTGTTTCATATTAATAGACAATTAAGATGTTAGAAATATAATGCAAAGTACATGGGCACATATGGTTTGGATTTATATACAACATAATATGTTATAACATGTTATAAATTTGAAATCAGAGCGAACGGAGGTATTTATCTTAGAAGCGTTCGATTCTGTCGTAGTGAGCGGAATTTGATAACTTACTAAGCATTTATGAATATCTTGAGGGGTGAACGCACTTAAAAATAAAAAATAAAAAAATGAAAAAAATAATACGAGAACGTATTTTTGCGTTTTCGAACGAAGGCATGAAGTTTTGCATTTCATGAGAGAAAATGAATATATAATAAAATTGACATACGATAATGGTCAAGATAAGATATGGACGTATGGGGGCGGGAGATATGGTCGAATAATAGTTATATTTATACTACATAACATATAAATAATGACTTCTATAGAGTGTTTAGTCCTTAGTATGATGTTAAAGAATTTTCATACATTGAATACTAGATATATGATGAAGGGAAATAAATGACGGGAAAATGTGACGTCATAGTTATTGAATTTTTACGTATAGTACAAATCATTATTAGGAAGATTTACAAGAACGAATTAGAGACAAAGAGTGGGTAGTAATGACTAAGAAGTACAACTACGGGTTCCAATCCTGTTATATGCAATGTGTATGCATAATCTAGGGTCGAGGGTGAGATGCAAGACAATTCATAATTAATTATAATAACTTCTATAACAAATGGAAAATGGATACGACTAAACCATAGAAAGGGTAGATCGTAGGGTTGTGACACGAACAAAAATAGGAAGCTACAAGTAAAATTATTATCCAAACTCGCGTTAAGCAATTTTGGTTCTTATGTAAAAATGAATATGGATTATTCATTGTTCATTTTTTACATATATATATATATATGTATATATATATATATATATATATATATATATATATATATATATATATATATATGTATGTATGTATATATGTGTATATATATATGTGTATATATATATGTGTGTATATATATAATATGTATATATATATATATATATATGTGTGTGTGTGTGTATATATATATGTATATATATATATGTATATGTATATGTATATATGTATATGTATATGTATATATATGTATATGTATATATATATATATATATATATATATATATATATATATATATATATATATTAGTGATGTAGGTCACATCCGCATCCGCGGAACATCCGCACATTTTCTCGCATCCGCACCCGCATCCGCACTTTGGACTGCGGATGTGGACCGTTGAGATAAAACGTCATTAATAAGCGGAAATTATCAAATTCCTCTATAATAATAGAACTAGTTCTTGCGCAAAAGTGATGCAAGCGAGAAGACGAGAGGCTGTTCTTCTATGAAGTTACTCTCTTGCAACCTACTTAGATCCACGTTACAAAGCTAAGTTATTTTCACCTAGTACATTAGAACGAGTTAAATCATCACTTGGCAAAGTAGTTGAAGAGCTTCAATCTCTTGAATCTGTCGCTTCGCCACCCACCAAAAGAATAAAAGTTTCAGTGACAGAACCAACACCTTCAACAAGCAAATCTATCACAGAATCTCTCTCTCAGTTTCTTCAGTCAAGCAGCGATGACGAGACCTACGCGATGTCAAAAGATGTAGTAAAAATGAAAGAGAGCTATCACCAAGAAAAACGCCTGGCTGCATGTGACAATCCTATTAGTTGGTGGAAAAATACGCAGAATATCTATCCATACTTGAGCAAACTTGCAAGGAAACATTTAGCACGTCCTCCAACAAGCGTACCAAGCGAGAGATTATTTAGCAGTGCTGGATTAATATATGATGAACAGAGAAACAGACTGGAAGCAGAAAAGGCAGAAAAATTAATGTTCCTTAAGCATAACCTTCCTATAATTAATTTTGAATATTAAACGATGAACATCTTAGTTTACTTTATTTTAATTACTCATTTATAAATATGCCTAATAAAACTTTAAACTTAATATAAATAGTTATCAAGCTAATTAAAGATCTTTCTATAAGGGTGGAGGTTGGGGAAAGAGGTCGGGTAACACAATTATGGTTTCTAATTGTGGCTGAAACTCAACAAAATATAACGAATGTATTTGCAGACGAATTCACTAATTGATTTCTATATTAGATGCTTGCTATTATTTTATATGTTCAGGGAAAAGAACAGCAATTATTGTACAATTAATAAATTATACTACATTATAGCTACAGCTCTCTCTATATAATAACTTATTATATACGTTAAACACAACAAATCTCGAATATATCCTAAAAAATAATGAAAATGTAGACATCAGCATCCGCATCCGCGGATGTTGAAATCAAACATCCTCATCCGCATCCGCGGATGTGAAAAAAATGACATCCGCTACATCACTAATATATATATATATATATATATATATATATATATATATATATATATATACATACACAAACTCAGAATGGTCCCCTGAGAAACTTATATGTTAAACACAGACCGTGCATGGAACAAGGAACTCTTCTGGGAAAATTAAATCCACTATAGTCCGAATAAGTAATGGTAAATGACAAATACCATAGTTTTTCTTTTCCATGATGCTAGCCCGACGAGGGCAACGGGTCTCTCGCAAAGAGGTCCCATAAATATAGCTTCCCTCACCAGCTATCTGCAAAGCAGACAGGATCCAGCTTTGGGACATGGATCTAGGGTTTAAAGCAAGCCTAGTCCCACTACATTCAGAACCTCTATATAAGTAAAAGACTCGTTGCATTCACGTCGGATTGAATAAATCAAAGAAAAAGGGGTAACTATTGTATTTTTAGCCAAAAAAAACAAAACTTAAACCTCAACCGGGACATTGAGCGTCCACTTTTCAAGGCACGTAACACGTCCGTTTAATATACACAAACTCAGAATGTTCCCCTGAGAAACTTGTATGTTAAACACAGACCGTGCATGGAACAAGGAACTCTTCTGGGAAAATTAAATCCACTATAGTCCGAATAAGTAATGGTAAATGACAAATACCATAGTTTTTCTTGTTCATGATGCTAGCCCGACGTGGGCAGCGGGTCTCTCGCAAAGAGGTCCCATAAATATAGCTTCCCTCACCAGCTATCTGCAAAGCAGACAGGATCCAGCTTTGGGACATGGATCTAGGGTTTAAAGCAAGCCTAGTCCTACTACATTCAGAACCTCTATATAAGTAAAAGACTCGTTGCATTCACGTCGGATTGAATAAATCAAAGAAAAAGGGGTAACTATTGTATTTTTAGCCAAAAAAAACAAAACTTAAACCTCAACCGGGACATTGAGCGTCCACTTTTCAAGGCACGTAACACGTCCGTTTAATATACACAAACTCAGAATGGTCCCCTGAGAAACTTATATGTTAAACACAGAAGAGTTCCTTGTTCCATGCACGGTCTGTGTTTAACATATGTTTCTCAGGGGACCATTCTGAGTTTGTGTATATTAAACGGACGTGTTACGTGCCTTGAAAAGTGGACGCTCAATGTCCCGGTTGAGGTTTAAGTTTTGTTTTTTTTGGCTAAAAATACAAGAGTTACCCCTTTTTCTTTGATTTATTCAATCCGACGTGAATGCAACGAGTCTTTTACTTATATAGAGGTCCTGAATGTAGTGGGACTAGGCTTGCTTTAAACCCTAGATCCATGTCCCAAAGCTGGATCCTGTCTGCTTTGCAGATAGCTGGTGAGGGAAGCTATATTTATGGGACCTCTTTGCGAGAGACCCGTTGCCCACGTCGGGCTAGCATCATGAAAAAGAAAAACTATGGTATTTGTCATTTACCATTACTTATTCGGACTATAGTGGATTTAATTTAACCAGAAGAGTTCCTTGTTCCATGCACGGTCTGTGTTTAACATATAAGTTTCTCAGGGGACCATTCTGAGTTTGTGTATATTAAACGGACGTGTTACGTGCCTTGAAAAGTGGACGCTCAATGTCCCGGTTGAGGTTTAAGTTTTGTTTTTTTTGGCTAAAAATACAATAGTTACCCCTTTTTCTTTGATTTATTCAATCTGACGTGAATGCAACGAGTCTTTTACTTATATAGAGGTTCTGAATGTAGTGGGACTAGGCTTGCTTTAAACCCTAGATCCATGTCTCAAAGCTGGATCCTGTCGGCTTTGCAGATAGCTGGTGAGGGAAGCTATATTTATGGGACCTCTTTGCGAGAGACCCGTTGCCCACGTCGGGCTAGCATCATGAAAAAGAAAAACTATGGTATTTGTCATTTACCATTACTTATTCGGACTATAGTGGATTTAATTTTCCAGAAGAGTTCCTTGTTCCATGCACGGTCTGTGTTTAACATATAAGTTTCTCAGGGGACCATTCTGAGTTTGTGTATATTAAACGGACGTGTTACGTGCCTTGAAAAGTGGACGCTCAATGTCCCGGTTGAGGTTTAAGTTTTGTTTTTTTTGGCTAAAAATACAATAGTTACCCCTTTTTCTTTGATTTATTCAATCTGACGTGAATGCAACGAGTCTTTTACTTATATAGAGGTTCTGAATGTAGTGGGACTAGGCTTGCTTTAAACCCTAGATCCATGTCTCAAAGCTGGATCCTGTCGGCTTTGCAGATAGCTGGTGAGGGAAGCTATATTTATGGGACCTCTTTGCGAGAGACCCGTTGCCCACGTCGGGCTAGCATCATGAAAAAGAAAAACTATGGTATTTGTCATTTACCATTACTTATTCGGACTATAGTGGATTTAATTTTCCCAGAAGAGTTCCTTGTTCCATGCACGGTCTGTGTTTAACATATAAGTTTCTCAGGGGACCATTCTGAGTTTGTGTATATTAAACGGACGTGTTACGTGCCTTGAAAAGTGGACGCTCAATGTCCCGGTTGAGGATTAAGTTTTGTTTTTTTTGGCTAAAAATACAATAGTTACCCCTTTTTCTTTGATTTATTCAATCCGACGTGAATGCAACGAGTCTTTTACTTATATAGAGGTTCTGAATGTAGTGGGACTAGGCTTGCTTTAAACCCTAGATCCATGTCCCAAAGCTGGATCCTGTCTGCTTTGCAGATAGCTGGTGAGGGAAGCTATATTTATGGGACCACTTTGCGAGAGACCCGTTGCCCACGTCGGGCTAGCATCATGAAAAAGAAAAACTATGGTATTTGTCATTTACCATTACTTATTCGGACTATAGTGGATTTAATTTAACCAGAACAGTTCCTTGTTCCATGCACGGTCTGTGTTTAACATACAAGTTTCTCAGGGGAACATTCTGAGTTTGTGTATATTAAACGGACGTGTTACGTGCCTTGAAAAGTGGACGCTCAATGTCCCGGTTGAGGTTTATGTTTGTTTTTTTTGGCTAAAAATACAATAGTTACCCCTTTTTCTTTGATTTATTCAATCCGACGTGAATGCAACGAGTCTTTTAATATAGAGGTTCTGAATGTAGTGGGACTAGGCTTGCTTTAAACCCTAGATCCATGTCCCAAAGCTGGATCCTGTCTGCTTTGCAGATAGCTGGTGAGGGAAGCTATTTATGGGACCTCTTTGCGAGAGACCCGTTGCCCACGTCGGGCTAGCATCATGAAAAAGAAAAACTATGGTATTTGTCATTTACCATTACTTATTCGGACTATAGTGGATTTAATTTAACCAGAAGAGTTCCTTGTTCCATGCACGGTCTGTGTTTAACATATAAGTTTCTCAGGGGACCATTCTGAGTTTGTGTATATTAAACGGACGTGTTACGTGCCTTGAAAAGTGGACGCTCAATGTCCCGGTTGAGGTTTAAGTTTTGGTTTTTTTGGCTAAAAATACAATAGTTACCCCTTTTTCTTTGATTTATTGAATCCGACGTGAATGCAACGAGTCTTTTACTTATATAGAGGTTCTGAATGTAGTGGGACTAGGCTTGCTTTAAACCCTAGATCCATGTCCCAAAGCTGGATCCTGTCTGCTTTGCAGATAGCTGGTGAGGGAAGCTATATTTATGGGACCTCTTTGCGAGAGACCCGTTGCCCACGTCGGGCTAGCATCATGAAAAAGAAAAACTATGGTATTTGTCATTTACCATTACTTATTCGGACTATAGTGGATTTAATTTTCCCAGAAGAGTTCCTTGTTCCATGCACGGTCTGTGTTTAACATATATACACATTAAACATATATATATATATATATATATTATATATATATATATATATATATATATATATATATAATATATGTATATATACACATATATATATATATATATATATATATAATACACATATATGTATATGTATATATATACATATATGTATATGTATATATCGGGTGGCCCAAAAAAAATGGCACCAATTTTGAGAAGTGATATCTCAATAACCATTGCAGCTAGGGACTTAAAAAACCAACCAAATGAAAGATAATTCTTTTCTCTTTAAATACTTATTCTATGGCTTGATGGTTATAAGCCAATATAATGCCCGAAATTGGCTTCCAAAAACAATATATCAAAAAAAAGTTGCGCATTAATATTTATTCCTTGATCCTAATTTTAAATGAAATTTTTCTATTCCAAACCCCTCAAGATGGGATTGAGAGAATCTGATAAGAACATTATACAAGCACTACGTGAAGAAAAAGGATATTCATTAAACAGAATCCTTTACGAATTTCCAAATAGAAATTGGAAAAAAAAAACTGTGGCACATTTTTTACAAAAACTTAAAGAAACCGGCAGCAGTCAACGGCGTCTGGGAAGTGGTCGACCAGAAACTATTAGAACGCCAGAAAACATTGAAAAAGTAAATGAAATGGTTTTAAGTCAAGAGGAACAACCGGGAACAAGTAAAAGTGAACGTGAAGTTGCGAAAGAAACCGGGATTTCACGTTCATCAGTACAGCGAATTTCTATTTGGAAATTCGTAAAGGATTCTGTTTAATGAATATCCTTTTTCTTCACGTAGTGCTTGTATAATGTTCTTATCAGATTCTCTCAATCCCATCTTGAGGGGTCTGGAATAGAAAAATTTCATTTAAAATTAGGATCAAGGAATAAATATAAATGCGCAACTTTTTTTTGTATATTTTTTTTGAAAGCCAATTTTGGGCATTATATGGGCTTATAACCATCAAGCCATAGAATAAGTATTTAAAGAGAAAAGAATTTTTTGGTTAAGGTACTAGTTTATTTTATTTACATTGCAGTTTTAATGCTTTTACTTTTTTATAATTTTAACTTTTTAACTTCACATTTATTTACCTTTTAGTTTTAATGTTTTACATTTTCTTAGCTACTTTTTATAATTTTTTAAGTTTATTTTAAATTGTTATTAAGCAATTTGTATTTTGTATGTGATTTGGAATTTTATTGTTTTAGCCCTGAAGATGGAATTAGTGCATTCCGAAACGTTGGTACTATTAAACCTTGAAGGATGTTTGTATTTTCTCTGGTGTTCCTGTTTATTATATATATATATATATATATATATATATATACCTATACATATATATATATATATATATATATATATATATATATATATATATATATATATATATATATATACATATATATATACATATACATATATATATATATATATATAAATATATATATATATAATATTTATATATATATATATATATATATATATACAATATAAAGTTTGCGGATGACACGAAGCTGGGTGGTAGGGCGATTAATGACGAAGATAGAGGTAAAATCCAGGAAGATCTGAATAAAATCGTTGATTGTTCAGTCACATGGCAAATGAGATTTAACGTTGATAAGTGCAAAATTTTGCATATAGGTTCACGTAACGGTAATTTTGCGTATAGTATGTCAGGGAAAGATTTAACAAGCGTAGAGCAGGAAAAAGATTTAGGAGTTATAGTCACGGGTGATTTAAAAGTAGCGAAACAAAGTACAGCAGCGGTCAATAAGGCGAACAAAGTGTTAGGTTTTATAGCTCGAAATTTTGAGTACAAATCGCGCGATATTATAGTTCCACTTTATAAATCATTAGTTAGACCCCATTTGGAGTACGCGGTCCAATTTTGGAATCCGCATATGCGCAAAGATATAGACAAAATCGAAAGAGTTCAAAGACGAGCAACTAAGATGATTCCGTCGCTTAGGTCAAAGTCGTACGAGGATAGGCTTAAGGAGTTAAAATTGACAACACTCGAGACTAGGAGGTTAAGGGGTGATCTAATCCAGGTTTTCAAAATTATGAATGGGTTCGATAACGTAGATAGAGATAGCTTTTTCGAAATATCTCAATATAATAGGACTAGAAATAACGGGTGTAAGTTGACAAGTAGAAGGTTCGAGACAGCAGTTGCGAAAAACTTTTTTACGCATGGAATAGTAAATAGCTGGAATAGTTTGCCGGTAGAAGTAATTAGTAGCACGTCTATAAACATGTTTAAAAATCGATTAGACGCATATGTTGATAGAAAGGGTATAGTTTAAGGTAGTAAAATTAAGGCTTTCTGGGGATAGATCCCACAGCTCAACACAAGTGTTGTGGGATATAGGGAGGCAGCGTCTTGGGTTAGGGGATACTCTCTGTCCTTACACACCCCATTTAAAGAGATTCCTCTGCCGAGCGGTGCCCCCCATAGTACTGTGAGGTATTGAAAAACTCATGATCTTCACTTGCCCCACAAACACCTTTAAATGGGAGACCCAAAATGGGTGCAGACACATTTCTACATTACTGTACAGTCTTTACAGCCACACCTACACTTTTTTCGTAAGTGTATATATTGTAATGTATATGATTGTAAATTTTGACTTGGTCCTCAATCGATATGGACCGTGACTTGATGGATACCGTAATGAAATTGACTGAATTCTTTGGATCTGATATATTTGCATGTCCGTTATAAATAGATATAGAGTGTAACATATTTGTGGATAGTAGTCTATTATGACTAGATCCTCTGGATCCAGAGATTCTATCTTTAGTTTTAAATCGATAATTAATTGGTTTTAAATTGATAATTATTTAGTTTCGTTAAAATTGGTCGTTGCCAATTTACCGGCGGTTTTTACATAAATTTCTTATGTTCTTGTGGTTCGGAACCCACGTAAAATTGTAGGTCCCCTCCGCCACCACGGAGGACATACACAATACACGATTACGAACACAGTTAGGTAGACCAGCCATGAGTGGATCCTAGGGTCTTTGTTGGTCTGAAACATTATAACATTATAACAATATATATATATATATATATATATATAATATATAATATATATATATATATATATATACATATATATATATATATACATATATATATATATAAATATATATATATATATATATTTATATATATATGTTAACCCCCCCTTTATGGCCCTGAGTCGGTTCGGATTCGACGGGGGGGTTCTGGTTCGGAGGCAAGCAACGGATGTTTCTTCTTTATACTTTTCTGTAATTCTTTCTAATTCTTTTCTCTCGCTTATTAATTCTTCTCTTTTTATAATTCTCTGATCTTTTCTCTTATACTAAAATTATCGACTTTTCTCTTTTATAACTTGTCGACTTACTGACTGAGTTCCTGCAGAGAGCACGGCTCGAAGGAAAAAGATAAAAACTTCTTTTACTGTGGTTTACTTCTTAAAAATTACAGGTATTGCTCTGAATTTACAAGGGTAGAGGTTCGACCTCTTTCGACCATGGCTCAGGCCGGAATCTAAAAATATATTAAGGAGGCAAGGGGCCTCTGCCCCCTCCTAATGAGGTGCTAATCTGAGAGTACAATGATGAAGTGCTAATCAGAAGTACAACGATGAAGTGCAACGATGAAGTGCTAATCAGAAGTGGTGTATTTTTACAAACATACGTATAATATAACTTAAATGTTTGGGGGAGAACAGTTGAAGGTTAAATTTCCCCCCTTTTTAAACACATGATCAGATGTTTTTTGAAAGAGTTCAACTAAAAACAATAAAAAAAATATAAATAAAAAAGAACAACAGTATCGCCGATTCTACATTTTTGACGGCAATATCATTTCGTAATAGCACATAAGCACAATTTTGAGTACATGACTGAGTACGTATTAATTTTGGTTCATTACAATTACGATTACAATTACCAATTAATTCACATTCACTTGTTGTTTAATTACACTTCCATTTTAAAGTACATTCTTACATGATAAATTAAATCATTACATTTAATTACAGTTTCACTGAAGTACATTGCAAGTTATTATTAATTTAAAGTATTACAATTAAACAGTTACTACAACTTGGTTTTGTTTTAACAGACAATTAAGATGTTAGAAATATAATACAAAGTACATGGGCACATAACACACATGATATGACATAACGCATGATAATGTTATAAATTCGAATCAGAGCGAAAGGAGACTTTTTTTTATCTTAGAAGCGTTGAATTCTGTCGGTCAGCGGAATTCGATCACTTACTAAGCATTGTTTTGAGTTCACCTCGGGAGGTCATATAATTAAAAATAAAAATGAAAAAAATAATACGAGAACGTTTTTTCGCGTTCTCGAACGAACCTAAAGTTTTGCATTTCATGTTTGACACGAGTAAACATAGACTGATAAGTTGATAGGGCATAAGTAGACAATAGGTAGATGAATGAATAAGTAATAAAATTAATAAAGGATAGCGGTCAAGAAAGAACATGAATGTAAGAATGAGTATGGTTCAATAATAATGTTTATGCTACATAACATATAAATAATGACTTCTATAAAGTGTTTTGTCCTTAGGGAAATAAATGACGGGAAAATGTGACGTCATAGTTATTGAATTTTTACGTATAGTACAAATCATTGTTAGGAAGATTTACAAGAACGAATTAGAGACACAGAGTGGGAAACGTAAAGAGAATAAAGTTATTTTGTGACGTCATAGTGTATAAGTCATTATTAGAAAGATGAATTAGAAAAATACAGGAATGAATAAAGACGTACAAATCGAAATTCTATCCAAAACTCGCTTATGTGATTTTTGGTTTCTTATGTAAAAATGGACAATGAATTCATATAATGATGGTGTAGGAATTGTTCATTGTTCACTTTTTACATTACTCTCCCCTTTTAAAAATGATATTTATACAATAATTTAATAGGGTACCATTAATACAATACAAATGAGAAAATAACATCCTAACAGGGTACCATTAGTTACAATACAAATTTTATACAGAACGATTTCGCGTGGTCGAGTACAATGCAGAGTAATCAAATTTTTTAACATGACACTCGCGTAGAGGGCTATGATAAAAATATAAAAATTCAAAGATTAAAACTTTAATTTAGACAAACATTTAATAGGATTAATACATTAATTTAGAGAACAATTAAGCTAGACAAAGAATGATATTGTAAAATTTTTAGCAAAATTTTATTTATTTTTTTTTTTCTGTGGGGAAAATTACATTCATAATGACTAGGAAAATGGGAAAAATATAAATCGTACAATCTATAAGCTAATTTTTATTGACTAGTGTAGGTAAAAATAGAATTACGTAATGGATGATGTATAGACCTGTGGTCTAGTGTGTATTTATGTTTATTGGGTACAAAGTGTGTATTTTATAAGTTCGAGAGACATTAGCTGAGAGGATTGTTAAATTAACTGTATAAATGCATGAGCAAAAATTTATATATATAAGCAAAAATGATTAAGATTAAATTACGCGCAATGAAATAGTTTATTGTGATATCCAATGATTTTAGCATGAGGTTTGTATATATAGTATATATAGTGTACATACATGCATTTTTATTGACTGTTGTAGGTACAAATCGAATTACGTAGTGGATGATGTATAGACCTGTGGTCAAATGTGTAGGGATTTGGAAGGTTTTTTGAATTAACAAAGTTTAAAAATGATGTAGAATAATTTAAGATGGGTTATAAAATCTTTTAAGTTTAAGTCAATTATTGTTATTATTATTATTATTATTATTATTATTATTATTACAAAATCCTTTAAGCTCAAGGTCAATTATTATAAAATCTAATTACAGGTAAATTTTTCATTAAAAATTATTTTTATATAATAAAAAAAATATTAAAAAGGTTTTAATAATTTTTGCTTGTTAAGTAGAAAAATCATACTTTTTCGTTGAATGTTGATAGAATTTGAATTATTTGATTTTTTTTTTTTTTTTTTTTTTTTTAAATCTGAAGACTTGTTTGCATATAGACAAATACATCTGTTTTATTGTGTAGAAGTTTTATTAAAAATTAAATGACTGAAATTTAGGGTATGTGCGGTCATACGGATAAATTTCCCGATCGTACAGAGCAGGATAAATTAGGTACATGATCGATTAATTAATTATTACACTATTTCTGTCATCATATAATCGCAATACTTATAAAACTCGTTAAAAACTTTTGTAAAAACGGTTTTTTTACAATTAATGAATTACATAACTATATATTTATATACATAACAATGCATGAAAAGGGAAAGACAAATCAGTGAATTTCCGTTTTACAAACAAAGAAAAAAGGTTAAACCAAAGACGCAAATCGGTCAATTCAGGTTGAATTTTTAATTCTCTTTTACAACAAAAAAAAGGTTGAATTCAATTGACTGCATTGAAAACTTGGGACTTGAAAACTAACTTCGACTTAAAAACTAACTTTGACTTGAACTCTCTAACTTCGAATATAACTCTGACTTCGAATCTAACTCTGACTTGAACTCTATCAAGTATTTCTATAAAAATCTCTGGGGCGGTTGGCCGTCTTGGCGCAACCTTCTGACTTGACCTCTTATCAAGTATTCTGAAACTAACTTGAAATTAACTAAAAATGGAAAATGACTGCACTTGATCTTTATCAAGTGGAGACGATTAACCTCTGGGGTTTGGTTGACCCTCTTGGTGCAACCTTCTGACTTGAAAAACTGACTTCAAAAATGACTTAAAAAAAAATGACTTCAAAAATGACTTCAAAATTACTTCAAGTATCTCTCTAAATCTATAAACTCTCTCTAAACTCTGTAAACTCTCTGTAAACTCTCTCTCTCTTAATTTGCAAGTCAATTCAATTCAGTAATTGAAAAAAAATTTGCAAACAAAAAATATAAAAAAATGTAAACAATATTTCATTCTAATGTACGGGAAGGTACATAAAATAAAATTATTCTATACTGAATATAACAGTGAAAATAACTCTTTGAAATTAACTCTGTTACAATTAACTCTGTTACAATTAACTCTGTTACAATTAACTCTGTTACAATTAACTTTTGTGACTTAACTTTTGTGACTTTTAACTTTTGTGACTTTTACTGTTTCACTAAAAAAAAGTGTATCACTGGTGTCTGAAATGTTCACTGTGTTTCTTGTAAATTCTGACTTAATATTCATTATTAACTGTTAATAATAGTGACTTTTTCAAATGTTTATAAATTTCTTAAAAAAAACAACTCTTACTTAACAAGATTCCTACGGCGAAATCCTTAGAGACGTGTCCTGAAGACGTCTTGCTGGCTACTTGTTCCTGGGTGAAAACTAGACGTGGAGAACTTGGAGTCGTGACACACCGGTCAAGGGTGGATGTTACGAACTAGAAGTCGTGACACGCCGGTCAAATGGTTTTATCCTGATGCAGGGTAATTTCTATCTTGGCCAAAGAGTGGCCTCTTCTTAAAATAATCTTCTTAAAATCTTCTTTTTATCCTGATGCAGGGTAATTTCTATTCTTGGCCAAAGAGTGGCCTCTTGTTAAAATCTTCTGGTTAAAATCTTCTTGTTAAACATCTTCTTGTTAAACATCTTCTTGTTAAACATCTTCTTAAAATCTGTTAAGATCCTGGTAAAGGGTCTCCAGTTTGTTAGAATCCTCTTCTTAAAATAATCTTCTTAAAATATTCTTCTTCTAAAAATAATTCTTCTTAAAAAAATTCTTCGTCTTAAAATAATTCGTCTTCTTAAAATAATAATTCTTCTTAGAATAATTCTTTTTCTTAAAATAATTATTCTTCTTGAATTATTTCTTCGAAAATTCATTCTTCTTAAAATGATTCTGGTTAAAATCATTCGTCTTAAAACTATTCTTTTGAAAATCATCTTGATAGTAGGGTCGCCAATTTTTGTTTACCCTGGCTATAGGGTCGCAAGTTGTTAACCCCCCCTTTATGGCCCTGAGTCGGTTCGGATTCGACGGGGGGTTCTGGTTCGGAGGCAAGCAACGGATGTTTCTTCTTTATACTTTTCTATAATTCTTTCTAATTCTTTTCTCTCGCTTATTAATTCTTCTCTTTTTATAATTCTCTGATCTTTTCTCTTATACTAAAATTATCGACTTTTCTCTTTTATAACTTGTCGACTTACTGACTGAGTTCCTGCAGAGAGCACGGCTCGAAGGAAAAAGATAAAAACTTCTTTTACTGTGGTTTACTTCTTAAAAATTACAGGTATTGCTCTGAATTTACAAGGGTAGAGGTTCGACCTCTTTCGACCATGGCTCAGGCCGGAATCTAAAAATATATTAAGGAGGCAAGGGGGCTCTGCCCCCTCCTAATGAGGTGCTAATCTGAAGTACAATGATGAAGTGCTAATCAGAAGTACAACGATAAAGTGCAACGATGAAGTGCTAATCAGAAGTGGTGTATTTTTACAAATATACGTATAATATAACTTAAATGTTTGAGGGAGAACAGTTGAAGGTTAAATTTCCCCCCTTTTTAAACACATGATCAGATGTTTTTTGAAAGATTTCAACTAAAAACAATAAAAAAATATAAATAAAAAAAGAACAACAGTATCGCCGATTCTACATTTTTTACGGCAATATCATTTCGTAATAGCACATAAGCACAATTTTGAGTACATGACTGAGTACGTATTAATTTTGGTTCATTACAATTACGATTAAAATTACCAATTAATTCACATTCACTTGTTGTTTAATTACACTTCCATTTTAAAGTACATTCTTACATGATAAATTAAATCATTACATTTAATTACAGTTTCACTGAAGTACATTACAAGTTATTATTAATTTAAAGTATTACAATTAAACAGTTACTACAACTTGGTTTTGTTTTTACAGACAATTAAGATGTTAGAAATATAATACAAAGTACATGGGCACATAACACACATGATATGACATAACGCATGATAATGTTATAAATTCGAATCAGAGCGAAAGGAGACTTTTTTTTTATCTTAGAAGCGTTGAATTCTGTCGGTCAGCGGAATTCGATCACTTACTAAGCATTGTTTTGAGTTCACCTCGGGAGGTCATATAATTAAAAATAAAAATGAAAAAAATAATACGAGAACGTTTTTTCGCGTTCTCGAACGAACCTAAAGTTTTGCATTTCATGATTGACACGAGTAAACATAGACTGATAAGTTGATAGGGCATAAGTAGACAATAGGTAGATGAATGAATAAGTAATAAAATTAATAAAGGATAGCGGTCAAGAAAGAACATGAATGTAAGAATGAGTATGGTTCAATAATAATGTTTATGCTACATAACATATAAATAATGACTTCTATAAAGTGTTTCGTCCTTAGGGAAATAAATGACGGGAAAATGTGACGTCATAGTTATTGAATTTTTACGTATAGTACAAATCATTGTTAGGAAGATTTACAAGAACGAATTAGAGACACAGAGTGGGAAACGTAAAGAGAATAAAGTTATTTTGTGACGTCATAGTGTATAAGTCATTATTAGAAAGATGAATTAGAAAAATACAGGAATGAATAAAGACGTACAAATCGAAATTCTATCCAAAACTCGCTTATGTGATTTTTGGTTTCTTATGTAAAAATGGACAATGAATTCATATAATGATGGTGTAGGAATTGTTCATTGTTCACTTTTTACATATATATATATATATATATATATATATATATATATATATATATATACATATATATATATATATATACATATATATATATATATATATATATATATAATATATATATATATATATATATATATATATATATATATATATATATTTACTTACTTACTTTTGTTGAGTTTGAGCGACGGTTCAAGATCGACCTGCGGTCGACCCCTCTGCAGCATCCCGCCTCATTTGCGGGACTTGGTGAAGGAGGGAATTGCTCTCTGATCGCCTCCTGCCTGTCGTAGCCAGCCACGCATGGCTGGTCAGGGACTTTGCACAAGAATCTGTCCAGCTGGTTCTTGAAGTTATTCAGGTTGGTGTGCTGGAGATTCCTCACTTCTTTTGGAAGGACATTGAAAAGCTTTGGGCCCCGTATTCTGAGGGTATTTTCCATCCTCGTTTTCATGGCTCCTTGTCCCACCGCAGCTGGGACCGTACAAAATCTGCCTCTTCTCTCATTCCATTTGTTTCTATTTCATTTCTGAGGTTAGGGACAGAGCCCTCAAGTATGTTCCATATGTATATTATTGTGTACCGCTCTCGCCTTCTTTCAAGAGAGTAGAGTTCCAGCGATTGTAGTCGAGACCAGTAGTCTTCACCTTCCGTTTCCTCTATCTTAGACGTAAAAGTCCTTTGTATAGCTTCAATGCTCGCAATGTCTCTTTTTCTGTGTGGGCTTGTCAGTACTGAGCAATACTCAATTATTGGTATGACTAGACTCTTCCATAATTTGAGCATGATGTTTGCTTTTCTGCTGCGGAAGCTCCTCCAGATGATTCCCATTATTTTTCTAGCCGTTGTGATTTTGATTTTATAGTGCTCTCTGAATTCTGCATCCGACGACATTATTACTCCAAGATCCCTGACTTGTGGATTTGGTGTTATCTGTTTGGCTTGCGGAGTTTTGTACCCTTTTTTCTGTAGCTCTTTGTTATTACCATATCTTAGAAGTTGGAATTTTTCTTCGTTGAACTTCATATTGTTGTCTTCTGCCCACTGGAATAATGTTTCAATGTCGTTTTGTAGTTTTCTTACGTCATCTTCGTTCAATATTTCCTTACATATCTTCGTGTCATCTGCGAAGCATGATACAATACTGTCCTTAATATCTGCATCAATATCTGCAATCATTATTATGAACAGCAAGGGAGCTAATACTGTCCCTTGTGGGACAGAGCTCACGACTTCCGAGACTTCCGATTTAACTCCGTTTACCACCACTCTTTGCGTTCTTTGCGTCAAGAAATTAAATATCCACCTTCCTAGCGTTCCAGTAATTCCTGTATCCTTAAGTTTATGTGCTATGATTCCATGGTCACATTTATCGAAGGCTTTAGCAAAATCAGTATATATTACATCAATGTTTTGTCCTCGACACAATGTTCCTAATATTTTCTCCTGGTGGTCTAGTAGCTGTGACAGGCATGATCTACCCGCCCTGAAGCCATGTTGATTTGGGTTGTACAAGTCTTTTTCTTGTAGGTAGTAGGTAATTTTGGCTCTAATTATGCGTTCAAAACACTTTATAAGGTGTGAGGTGAGAGCCACTGGCCGATATATATATATATATATATATATATATATATATATATATATATATATATATATATATATATAGGGTGAACCAAATGTAGGTGGACAGTAAATGATAACGTTTATTTTGAGAATACATATTTAATTTTTTTGTATACTATAATACAAAATAAAATTTAAATAAATTTAGTTATAATATTTAATATAATATAACACAAACACCATAGTTATAATGAACACCATAGTTATAATATAATATAACACAAACCGTATTCAACCTACTGTCCACCTACTTTTGGTTCACCGTGTATATATATATATATACACAGTATATATATATATATATATATATATATATATATAATATATATATATATACAATATATATATATATGTGTATATAATATATATATATATATATATATATATATATATATATATATATAATATATATATATATATATACAGGTACTGCTCTGAATTTACAGGGGTAGAGGTTCGACCTCTTTCGACCATGGCTCAGGCCGGAATCTAAAAATATTAAGAAGGCAAGGGGCCTCTGCCCCCTCCCCGCAGCGAGGCTGCTAACAAAGGAGTCCTAATGAGGTGCTAATATGAAGTGACTTAATGAAGAAGTCTAATGAAGAAGTGCTGTAATTTTACAAGTACATGTATAATATAAACTTAAATGTTTTGGGGGAGGACAGTTGAAGGTTAAATTTCCCCCCTTTTTAAACACATGATCAGATGTTTTGAAAGATTTCAACTAAAAATAATAAAAAAAATAAAAATAAAAACTAATTTGTATTTTTCGCCGTCTACATTTATGAAGGCGATATCATTTCGTAATAGTACACATAAGTACAAATTAAGTACACGACTGAGTACGTATTAATTTTGGTTCATTACAATTACGATTACAATTATGGATTACTTCACATTCGCTTATGATTGTCCATTACAGTTCTATTAAAGTACATTCTTACATTATAAATTAAATCATTACATTTAATTACAGTTTCATTGAAGTACATTACAAGTTATTATTAATTACAGTTTCATTAAAGTACATTACGTTATATTAAATTAAAGTATTACAGTTAATTACAATTAAACAGTTACTATAACTTTGTTTTGTTTTTACAGTGTTTCATATTAATAGACAATTAAGATGTTTAGAAATATAATACAACGTACATGGCACTTACGAGATAATTTATTTACGAAATAATATGCTATAATATGTTTTGAATTTGAAATCAGAGCGAACGGAGATATTTTATCTTTGAGGGGCTCGAATCTGTTGTAGTGAGCGGAATTCGATCTTACTAAGCATTTATTCGAGTTCATCTCGGGAGGTCATATAATTAAAAATAAAAATGAAAAAAATAATACGAGAACGTATTTTCGCGTTTTCGAACGAACGCCCAAAGTTTCGCGCTTCACAAATTGACACGAGTAAAAAATGAATATTTAATAAAATTTATATAGGACAATGATCAAGGGAAATCAATGACGGGAAAACGTGACGTATGGATGAATATGGTTGAATAATAATGTTTATACTACATAACATATAAATAATGACTTCTATAGAGTGTTTCGTCCTTAGTATGATGTTAAAGAATTTTCATACATTGAATACTAGATATATGATGAAGGGAGAAAGTGACGTCATAGTTATTGAATTTTTACGTATAGTACAAATCATTATTTGGAAGATTTACAAGAACGAATTAGAGACAAAGAGTGGGTAGTAATGACTAAGAAGTACAACTACGGGTTCCAATCCTGTTACATGCAATGTGTATGCATAATCTAGGGTCGAGGGTGAGATGCAAGACAATTCATAATTAATTATAATAACTTCCATAACAAATGGAAAATGGATACGACTAAACCATAGATATGGTAGATCGTAGGGTTGTGACACGAACAAAGATAGGAAGCTACAAGTAAAATTATTATCCAAACTCGCGTTAAGCGATTTTGGTTCTTATGTAAAAATGGACATTCGAACATAAAAACTATACGAACATAAGTACTGCATGAAGACAATGAATCCATATAATGATGGTGTAGGAATTGTTCATTGTTCACTTTATATATATATATATATATATATGAAAAATTATTTCACGAAAGTGACACGTGAAAAATATTTATGATGAATAAAACCACGAAGGGAAAAGAAACACAAAGGGGTGCTCAAGCGCTTTCGTCTAATGACATCCTCAGGAACACTGGAGTGAAAGGACAGATCAAGGCAATATATAGGTTACAAAAATAAACATACATACATATATATATATATATATATATATATATATATACATATATATACAGTGCCCGCGAAAAGTATCCGATCACTCAAGAAAATACAATATTTTCCCTTGATATTCAGAGACACATAATTCACTTTCTATTTGTTCTAGCGACATCTGGTAACTTTGAGGTTGCTCGCTGATATGAGAGCTATCCAACGCATTCTCAAATTAGTGTTCTGGTAGCCTTCGTTGTGGGTGGCTGTGTCTCAAAGTTGTCAGATTTCACTGTTTGTGTAAATTTATTGATATTTTGTTATTTTTTACAGAAAGTGGTGTAAATAAAATTTATATATAATGTGTGCTAAAAAACAACTTAAGAGTGATTGTCGAGGTGCTATTGTTGCTTTGCATACAGTGGGGAAATCCAGAGACAGATAGCTAGGATTAAACATATCCCAAAGTACCGTTAATTTATGGGTTTCACGGGCTAAGAACAATGCCGGCCTAACCACGCCAGTCCCTAAAAAACGATCTGGCAGACCGAGAAAACAAATTCACGAACAGACAAACTTATGAAACGTTTTAGTATTGAAAAACCCAACAATAACTGCGAAAGAAATAAAATTTAATATGAAATTTGTTATCTGTGTTTTCTGAACGAACTATCCAGGAGCGGCTCCAAAAAACTCGGATTACCATCTCGCCATGCTGCTAAGAAACCGTTCATTAATGAAAAAATGCGTAAAAACGTGTCGCATTTTGTAAAAAATATATTCATTGGACTGTTGATGACTGGAAGAAGGTTTTATTTAGTGATGAGTCGACATTTTTGACATTCAGAAGTTGTCCAAAAAAGGTTCGCCGGCCCATTGGCTCAAATAGGATGGACCCTAAATACACCCTAAAGACAATGAAACACCCTCCAAGTGTGATGGTTTGGGGTTGTTTCGGTTACTATGGGCGTGGAAACCTATATTTTCTTCCGAAGAACACAACTATGAATGGTGCACGGTATTTAGCAATGCTACAGGATAAACTTCCAATGGCAATGGCAATCCAAAGGACGAAAACATACATGCATGATGGTGCACCATGTCACAGGGCCAAAATAGTGACAAAATGGATTACTGACAATAAATTTGATATTTTGGATTGGCCTGGTAATAGTCCAGATCTCAATCCGATAGAAAATATGTGGCTAATAATAAAAAATAAGGTTGAATGCCACGACACTGGCTCAGTCGAAAAATTACAAGAAGCCATCAAAAAGGTATGGTGCAAGGAAATATCAGTGGAAGTTTGTCAAAACTTGATTAAATCCATGCCAAAACGTCTAAAACAAGTCATCCAAACCAAAGGACAGATGACAAAATACTAATATAAGGTTAGTATACATTTAAACATTGTTTTTTATGTAAAAAATACAAATTTCCAGGGTGATCGGATACTTTTCGCGGGCACTGTAGTAAGCATAGAAAAAATTGTGGGAGGAGCAAACACATTTGTATGGGAAATTGACACTTTTAGCACTTTGGCCGACATTCAATATAAATTCAAATGGCTTGTTTATGGAACAGGTCACAAAAGAATAAAGAAATAAAAATAATAATAAATATAAATATAAATTGAGAAAAAAAAAAAAAAAAAAAATTAATTACAAAATAATGCCTTAGTGATATATATGTCACAGCCTAAATAACCATAAAGAAATAAACCAACAAATAAAAAACCACAAATATATATATATATATATATATATATATAGTAAGTAAGAAAAATTGTGGGAGGAGCAAACACATTTGTATGGGAAAATATAAATTCAAATGGCTTGTTTATGGAACAGGTCACAAAAGACTAAAGAAATAAAAATAAATATAAATATAAATAGGGAAAAAAAAATAAAAATTACAAAATAATGCCTTAGTGATATATATGTCACAGCCTAAATAACCATAAAACAAGACAACTCAATCCCGTTTTTGGATGTGCGTGTTCATACGGATAGCCCGGGTTTTAAGTTTAGTATCTATCGGAAAAAAACAAACAATTTGTCCTACGTACACTT
>JAJOZX010003781.1:42500-192500 GCA_023014485.1 Bathynomus jamesi | reverse complement strand
TTAGTGGAAGCAGACTCATAACAGAAGAAATCATCTGCACTTCCGTCAGATGCAGCATCACTTAGTTGTTGCTGGGGGGTCTGCTCGCTGAGGCTCTTAACAGCATTAACCAACATTTCTTGAACCCTCTTTTTGACAATGTTAGTATTAAATTTGCCTTTTATTGTCATCCACTTTAACTTGAACAGAGGATTTGAAGACGATGCCAGTATTGCTGCTTTACACTCATGCGACGCATCAAGGCAATGAAACGTCTACTTAATGAGTGACTGATTGATAAGAAATGCCTCGGGGGACCAAGAGGAATCGCTGCGTTACAAGTATGAACCTGTTTAAACTCAACACCGAGTGGGCGTGGCCAATAGTGTTGCAACACCAATGAGCGTTTCTATATTATATGAGCGTTTCTATATTATGAGCGTTTCTATATTATGGTTAATTAATCTCAATAACACAAGTACAAACGTGTTTAAACGTTGCGCTGTACTGTGTGACGTGACCGGTAGAGTAGTACTGTCATTAAATAAATATTTAATAATATTATTATTTATGTATATTCATAAATATAGCTCAGTAGTGTCATATTATAACATCTATTTAAATATTTAAAAATTCTTATTAATGTATTGAAGTATCGATTTTTTTCGATACATTTAAGAAAATTGACCTTAGCGATACCGATAAATCGATACTTTTGTCAAGTAGCTAAAACGATACCGATACCGATACAAAAGTATCGATCGATACGTATCGGCGATACATGTATCTAGATACTGCCCATCACTGCGTCACCTTAGCCATAGCCCAAACTACTCTACAAGGGTCTTATGGCCTACTTTGGCCATAGCCCAAACTATTACAAGTCTTATGGCCTACCTTGGCCGCCAAACAACACGAAAACAGTACAGGATTCAAAACCTCAAGCACTCCAGATCTACCTGTGGAGGAGTAACATTTACTCTACCAAAACTACGGGTATTGATTAGTCTGAAGTGGTGGGAGGTTTGAATACAGTACAAATTCATTTAACCGAACAACATAACATGGAAGTACATTTCAATTAACTCACCAAGGTAGAAGTCTCTTTAAAACATAAACAGTTAACAAAACATGACAAAACTCCAAAACAACATTACAGTAGTAAACAAGCATTTAAAAACTGGTGACTTATAAAACTTACACAAATAATGAGCAAAGTTAAAATGCTAAAAGTTAAAATTTCATAGCAATGACTCAGTTTTAAGTTTTTTTTTCCGACGAGACGACAATTCTGTTTCGCTAGCTTTTAGCGATGTCTTATTACGTTTCTACTGTGGTTTCTACTGTAGCCAAAGAAGAACAAAAGTTTAAAACCATTTTCTTTTTGTCCAACTAACTTGAATTCAAGTTAAGTCTACCACGTTTTTTTTTTTTTTTTCCAAAACTCAAGATCTGACTAGACTTGACTCTAGTTTTGCTGAAGCCATCTCCACGGATGGTTAGAGAAAATTCAAGTTAGTTTCCAAAACAAACAATTTGTCGTATGTAGAATCAAAGATATTTCAAGAATTCATTGCCTTATTTAGGCCTATATATTTAGGCAGGCAATATATTTTATTGATGTTAGAAGACTATCTTAGATTAAATTTCGGCATTTATAAACCTTAAGTAAAAAGCTGGCCTTTAATCATTGCAATCTTGGGCAGTGGCGGATCTACTATGAAACTAATGAAGCTTAAGCTTCAGGGCCCCTAATCCAGGAGGGGCCCTGAAGCAACTTTTTTTTAATGAGTGAATTTTTCAACAAAATCGATGGCGTTTTTTTAAGTGTTTGTTATTAAAATAAGGCTATTTTAGTGATAGAATCATAAGCCAATGGGTTGAAGTACTTAATATTGACCTTAGAATATGCTCTAATACCCATTTCATATGGCCTCAAAATGCCCCTGTAACTGGTCAAATTTCAAAATTTTCTCGGGGGCTTGCAGCGCCCGAACCCCCAGCTGTATGGGCTCGCTGAGCTCGCCAGAATCTATTCATAGTCTACATTTTGGCAGCTGGATCCTCGAATCCTTCGTTGGTGCACGGCTTAAGAGTTCTATAGCTCAGCCCTTAGGCTAGAGCCAATCGGAACCATAAAAAGACATCTGAATTCTCAATTCAGGCTGCACTCGTCTCGCTTGTGCATTTTAACACCAAAAATCAGATTTTCACCTCTTTATCCTAACGAGCCCCCTCTGATGACCTTCTACCTCTCTATTAGAGAATGAACCAATACTTTTTTCCGCGCATTGATGTTGGGTGGTGTGATTTTCGTTCCTCCAAATTTTCGTTTTCTTCGTTTTTGGTAAGTTTTCGATTATATCTTTGCTAGTGTTTAGTGTTAAAGATGTATAGGTCAAGGTGTGCTTATAAGCTTGGTCCATAGTTAGCGCGGATGATATTTTTATGTGTATATTTCTGCTGGTTTCGTTAGCCAACAACTAGTGATTCAGTTCCCATATTTACTGAGATATTTCTGTTTTCTAGTGTAAAATTTTTATATTTTGCTTATTCAGTTGAGTTTTTTGGAAGTGGCAGACCTGGCTTATTTCTGATTTACTGTATTTCTAGTGGTAGAATTCTTTGTAGACAGTTCAACATAAGTATTCACGCGGGTCAGGTCGAGGGTAATGCCTTTACAACGGTTTACCCGAGTCATTCTTCCTCATGGCGTCTTCGGTCCTCCCCAGCGCCATCTATTGTTAGAAAATCTAGAAGAGGAAGAACCATTGTTGTCCCAAGGCGATACGATGACTAAGCTGATTGATGCAGCATTGCTTGTATATATATTAAGTTAAGGTGTGTATATATATCCATCTCATAATTGTAAGGTTAGTGAAAAATTAAATTAATTTAGAACTAGCATTTTTGAGCTCTTGTGGCATCGTTGTTTGGTCACATTGTTGGCATCATTTTGGGACGCTGCGCGTCCTTTCTACTCGTTTGTGGAAGGTCGTACGTAAAGGTGTGGTTTGATAGAGAGCTCTCTTGCAATTCAGTTTGGTTGTTTAGATACATGATTGTTGCATCGTGCAATAGTCCAGGTTGCGTTGTTGTTGCAAGGTTCATAAAGAAGACCACAAATAGTACCCTTTGTTTACCTTTTAAGGTCTAAGGTAGGCCCGCATCGAGTCAGCAACCCTGAGGTTACCCTGAGGTAGGACCTAATAGGATCTCAAATCCGTAAAGTTTAATTTAGCTTAACTTGGGCTTTAGGTAGAACTTGCCCTTTAGAATTTGGCCGTTCACGGCTCAGCTGGGATTTCGAACCCGACAAATAAATAAAATAACATGGTCCTTCAGAACCGGATTTCTACCCCAAGACTGAGTCAGTGACCATTTTTCGGCAAAGTTCTGATTGTGCAAATTGTATCCCAAGTTAGGCCTAGACGGGTTGAGTATTATTGAGTTAAGGTCCCAGGGTAAAAAGTTTGGTCGCCCAATTGCGAAACTTGGCCAGTCGTCTGTCGTTTTTTGGCCTACTTTTTTTCCGGTTTGGTTAATTTGGGGTTATTATTGAATTAAGGTCCCAGGGTAAAGTTTGGTCGCCCAATTGCGAAACTTGGCCAGTCGTCGGTCGTTTTTTGGCCTATATTTTTTCTGGTTTGGTTAGTACCCCACTCAGCAATTCAGTTTATTTGAAAGTAAAATTTGCGTTTGATCAGTTTGGTTAAGTATTTCTGCCAATTCAGCTCATTTGGTATTGAGCCCAAGGGTTGTTTACATTGAAGATGAGTGCATCTGAATTGAACAAATTTATAAAAAGGAGAAGTGCCTACAAAGGTCTAATTACAAAGGTCATTGCCACTATAGATTCTGCCATAGAGCAAGAGGATTTACGCTTAGTGACTGCGAAGCTTGCCATATTAGAAACTAAAAAGGTTGCTCTAAGTGAGGTAAATCTTAAAATTGAGGCTCTTATAGAAGAGGATGAAATAGAAAATAACATAATTTACTTTGAAGAGATTATTGATGATATGACTAACGTAGGCCTCCGAGCAAAAGAGTTTAGCAGCTCAGTACAGTTAGAGACCAGGTCTAATAATGAAACACAACACTCAACAAATGATGCTTGTGAAGTTAAGGTTAACAGATCTGTAGTTCAATTACCGAGGCTTGTACTCAAAACATTTTCTGGGAATATTCAGGAATGGCAAGGATGGGCAGACAGTTTTCAATCAGCAGTTCATTCTAGTCAAGTGTTAAGTGCCGTGGAGAAGTTTAATTATTTGCGGTCCCTCTTGGAAGGGGAGGCAGCAAAGACTATAGCAGGATTAGCATTAACAGAGGCTAATTATAATGTGGCTTGGGATATATTAAAGAAACGGTTTGGTAAGCCAGAGATCTTAATTAAAAGCCACCTCCGTGCACTTTTAACTATACCTCCTGTTAATAATCCTAATAGTGTCAAGGAGTTACGGCAGTTATATGATGAATTTGAAATTAGAACTAGGTCCCTGGACAACTTGGGTGTAGGAATGGAAAAGTATGGTATAATGTTGGTTCCTACACTGGAGTCTAAATTGCCTAGCTCAATTTTGCTTGAATTAAGTAGGGGACACTCTGCAGAACATGTGTACATCCCCCTTCAGCAGATGTTAAGTCTTTTAGGCACAGAATTAGCAAGACGAGAGGGAGTTGAGTTTGCACAGTGGGATGGTAAACAAGAGGACAAAGGCAGGCACAGCACCAAAGTTTCCACAAAAAGGAATAGCCCAGGTACAGTGTCAGCTCTACATGCCTCCTCTGAGAATAAATTAAAGGGAATCAAGGAATGTACATTTTGCGAAGGCAACCACAAGTCATATAAATGTGAAGTGGCTGAGGCCTTACCCTTTGAGGAGAGAAAGGACAGGGTAACTAAGTCCACAGCATGTTTTAAATGTTTTTTGAAAGGTCATAGAGCAAGGTTTTGTAAGTTTAAAATTTTGTGCAAAAAATGTCATGGTAGGCATCAGCCATTATTGTGTGAAAACACTCTTAGTAGGCCTACCCCAGAAGTAGAGACATCAGTGGCACATGCCACTGCTATGCAAGGGAGTAAAAGTAAAGGGGGATTATTGCAAACAACTGCAGCCTTATTAATTGGGAATGAGGGAGAAGCTACTGTAAAGTGTTGTTTGATAGTGGTAGCCAGTGTAGTTTTATTAAGACCAGAATTTCCAGAAAATTGAAGTTTAAAGAACTTAAGAGGGAAAATTTAAGAATTTCTGGGTTTGGGGGTTCCGTTCAAAACCGAACCAAATTTAAGAAGGTAGAAGTTCTGGTTAAAGGGTTGTTACCGCAAAGTCCCACTATCAAGGTCCAAGCTGTAGAGATTGAGGAACTTTGTGCTCCAGTCACTACTTGTTTAGATATGGCATGTGTCCAAGAATTGCAAGTTAAAGGAATTAATTTGGGCAATAATAAGTTTGAGGGAACAGAAGATATTAGTCTTTTGATTGGAGCTGACTATTATTGGGACTTCATCACTGGTAATATTGTCCGTACATCTCAAGGCCCAGTAGCTATTGAAAGTAAGCTAGGCTGGATGCTACATGGTAGTTATTGCAATGAAATGGAAGTTAAGGCTCTCTTTGTTAAGATTGAGGAGAACAGCCATGGTCTGGAAAGGCATTTGAAAGCGTTTTGGGAACTTGAATCTATTGGTATAAAGGACAACCAGGCAAGTACAGTGAACAATGATGTTTTAGAGCACTTTGAAAAAGGGATTGGGTTTAGAGATGGTTGCTATGAAGTTGGCCTACCATGGAAGGATTCTTGCAAACCCGGTTCAAACCTTCAGCTAGCTAATCGGAGGTTGGAGACTTCATTGTACAGGCTAAGAAAAAATGAGGAGTTGTTAATTGAATACGATGAGGCCATCCTAAGTTATGTAAGGGAGGGCTATGCTGAAAGGGTGCAAGGTGAGCTGGTGAGCCAGGAGGCACATTATCTGCCACACCATGCAGTGGTACGGCGAGACAAAACTACCACCAAACTGAGGGTAGTTTTTGATGGCTCAGCCAAAAACAAAGGTGGTGTGTCCTTGAATGACTGTTTGGATGCTGGGCCAAATTTAAATGCAGATTTATTTTCCTTGTTACTGAGATTCAGGTTTGGTAGAGTAGCATTGACTGCAGATGTGAAGCAAGCTTTTTTGCGGATAAAGTTAAAACCAGAGGACAGAGATGCAGTAAGGTATCTGTGGGTGGATACGAAAGACTTGTTGGAAAATGAACCTAAGGTTCAAGCATATAGAATGAAGTCAGTGTTGTTTGGCCTCAGCTCTAGTCCATTTCTGTTGGCAGCTACTATGCAGTACCATTTTAAGAAATATTCTGAAGTCTATCCTAACACTATTGAACACATAAGGAAAAATTTTTATGTTGATGATTTGCTATGTTCCGTGGATAATACAGAAATGGCTAAACAGATATTCATGGAGGCTAGAGCTATAATGAGGGAGGCTGGCATGGAGCTCAGAAAATGGCAGACCAATCATTCGCAATTACAAGAGTTTATGAGTCATTCCTCTGTAGTACCTGACGCAGCAGAAAGTATTGAGGATTCTGGTATTAAGGAGTTGTGGGCAATAGACGCAAAGGTGCTAGGCATCGTTTGGCAGCAAGATGATGATTTGTTTACCTTCAATGGGAAATCTTTAGTAGAGCTGGCTGAGAATGAGACAAGGTGGACAAAACGGACAGCTCTTAGTTTGGCTTCGAAGGTCTTTGATCCTCTTGGATTCCTGGCTCCATTTGTGATAAAGTCAAAAATTTGGTTTCAGAGCCTCTGGGAAATTGGACTTGGTTGGGACCAAGAGTTACCTGATCATATGGTGGTAAGGTGGAAATATTGGTTCAAAGAATTGGCACATCTTGGAGACATTGAAATCCCAAGATGGTACTTTGGAGAGTTGAACAATAGTCCAGACAATTTGGAGCTGCACATCTTTTGTGATGCAAGTGAGGAAGCCTATGCAACTTGTATTTATATAAGAGGCGCATTGCAAGAAGAAGTAAGTTGCAGGTTGGTTGCTGCAAAGAGTAGAGTAGCACCTTTGAAAAGGCTTTCTGTTCCAAGGTTGGAATTGATGGGTGCCGTTATTGCTAGTCGGCTTGCAATTACAGTGCGAAAGTCTTTGGCCCTCTATGAAATTCCAAGCTATTATTGGACAGACTCCACTATAGTTTGGCACTGGTTAAGAAGTCAGGCAAGGAAATGGAAACCATTTGTTGCCAATAGGGTGGAGGAAATTCAAGCGCACACAGATCCCAAGCAATGGAAGCATTGTCCAGGCATCCAAAACCCCGCTGATTTACCAACACGAGGAATTTCGGTGAAAGATCTTTCACAATCAAGTTTGTGGTGGAATGGGCCAGAGTGGCTAAAACTTGGAAGTGAAAACTGGCCTTCTAATCAGCCTATTGTAGGAGAATGCCAGGCTGAAGAAGCATGGGTGAGTGAGGTGAGAAAATGCGCTGTGAACAGTTGTCAAGTTATGCAGCTGGACCCCATATTGAGGCTTGAGGACATTAGCAGTCTGAAAAGATTGTTAAGAGTGACAGCATGGGTATATAGATTTACCAACAACATTAAGGGAGAAACAAGAAGGGAAGGAATTCTGAACAGTAATGAGATTCAGCAAGCCAGGAAATACTGGGTGGTATATATGCAGAAGAAAAAATTTGGTGAAGAGAGAGAATTGCTCACCAGCCATCCATTACAGGTTCTACCAACACATTCTGCGCTCAAGGGTTTGGATGTGTTTTTGGATCAGGATTTATTGAGAGTAGGAGGTAGACTACAGTTTTCTGGGCTTCCAGAGGAGAAAAGACATCCAATTTTGCTACCTTCTGGGGGGCACTTTGTGGACCTTTTGATCCTGGATACTCATCATAAGCTGTTACATGCTGGAGTTAGAGAAGTGATAATAGAGATTAGACAACAATTTTGGATTCTCAAAATTAGACAAGTAGTGAAAAAGGTCTTGCATAAATGTGTGGTTTGCAAGCGTTGGAGTGCAAAGCCTTATTATGAAAAGGTGGCTCCACTTCCAAGAGAACGGTGTGTCTATACTGCCCCATTTGATGTAGTGGGAGTAGACTTTGCAGGGCCAGTCTATGTGTATGAGTATTGAAAAATTTATTAATTAGCTTGAGAGATATTATTTTTATTTAGGTGTAGTATTAAGGTTAAGTTTACTTTAAATAGACTCGGTAATTATAGAAATAATAATGGCCTATTTAGACACTGTCAACACAGCTACAGACTTTTTCACTGTAGGTTGCAGTGGTTTTCAGGTTAAATTTGGTCAGCAGCCAGATTACTAACTATGGTGAAGCTAAATTCATCAAAATTAATTTAGACTTACCAAAAATGAAGTTGCCAGTTGAACGTTACCCTTTCAGTTTCTAACTGATTCATAAGTTTCATTTAGTTTCCAGGTTTTTAATTTTCGTTGTTGTTTTAGGTTATGTTTAACACACTGCTAGGTTATTTATTTGTAGGGGCTATTTCCCAGACCTAGGTTTTGCAGGTTAAGTTAGGCTAGGGCTGGATTGCCCTTAAGTTTTTGGTTTTAAAGGTTTAAGGTTTAGAAGGTTTTATTTAAGTTAAGTTAGGGCTATATTGCCTTTAGGTTTTAATAGGGGCTATAACAGCCATTTAATTATTGAGTTAGGGCCGTTGTAGCCCGGTTCGAGTTTCGTCTAGGTACCTAGTTTTTCTCTTACCTTAGTTATTTTCTTTAACTTACTTGCACCTAGTTCTGATAGGCCTCTATTTAGTTAAACATGGGTTTTGATTAATTGCAGTGGTTATTAATTAAGGATACGATTTAATTAAAGGTTGTTAGTTTGAAGGTTGACTCAGTTTCCCGGTTTGGGTAACCACGAGCATTTTAATTTTTTTGAGAAAAAAGGGCCCGCTTCATGCGGTCAAAAATTTTCAAGAGGCAAAGCTCCGTTTCTTTGTCCCAGAAACTTTTTTTTTTCCTTCTTTTGTTAATTAGGGAAACCCAACTTCACTAGTTGGTTAGAAACGAGGGTTTTTATTTTTATTTATTTTGTTTATATTTTCTTTGGAAATATATGCGGTTATTTCTAACCACTTTTTTCAACATTCCCCCCAAGGGGAAAAATTTACCCAGAATTGTATTCTTGGGAAATTTTATTTATTTTATTTTTTTTTTGAATGAAAATGACATGCTCTTCAGAAAAGTTCCTTTTAGGTGAAATATGAAGATGAAAGCGTCTTTTCTGTAGAACGTTGGTCCTAAGTTATAGCTATTTACAATTATTTACAATTTTCTATTTGTGGTCTTCACAAAGATCCACTCTGTATTTTCCTTTGCAGTTCTTCCCGAAATCTAACTGCAGCTTGTCTTTGTGGTCGGGGTTGAGTAGCGGCAGTAGTAGTGTCAGGAGAATCTACAGTTCCTGATTCGTGGAAGAATTTTCCAGTTCTTCCAGGTCAATATTCGGCTTATCAGTTATTTCCAGTGGGTATAACCGATATATGTGTCTTCTGGAGAGATGACCATTGGGTGTTTTTACAGTTACATGCCTGATTATGCCATCTTCATCTGGGTGTAATGTTTCAATTACAGCAATCTTCCAGAAGTATTTGGGATTCATAGAATTTTCATCTAAGAGACATAGTTCTCCTACTTTAGGTTCTTTACTTACTGGTTGTTTGTGTTGTTGGTATTCTTTTTCCCTCAAACTACTCAAATATTCGTATCGCCATCTTTTTTGATTTCTTGAGATTGTTTAGCTCCCTTATGAAAGTAATCCAGTATTTTCTTTCTTTCTTTGTCCTCTGTTGTTGTCATATAATCAGCATCCACCTGATCGTCTTCATTAACAGCTTCTTGGGTATCATTAGTGGTTAAAAAGTTGAATTTGGTATTGTCATACCCAAAAAGCAACTTGAAAGGAGTTAGTAGATCAGAGGAAGGATCTTCATTTGAATTAACATAAGTGAGTGGTCTTGAATTAATTGTGTTCATTATTTCAAGAACAATTGTTTTTAGTTCAGTTAACGGGATTTTTCTTCCTTTTAGGGAGGTATAGAGGGCTCTTTTGACTAAACCCACCATTCTTTCAGCTATTCCTAAGGTTCTGGGTGAATAGGCTGCTGTAAATTTCCACTGGATACCATGATCAGAGAGGTACTGAGACACAAGAACATTTTGGAACCAATGTTTAAGGTAATCTTCAGATCTTTTGAAGGTGGATTGATTGTCTGAAATCAAAACCTTTGGAAGGAGTAGTTTAAGGACAAATGGTAAGTTCTCTTAAAAAGGTTTTAGCAGAAAGGTCAGTGCAGATGTGAAGGCTGTGAATCTGGTGGCGCAGCAAGTGAAACAATAATAAGTAGACTTTCATGAATTGGTTATTCTCATCTGGACAGAAATTGGACCAACATAGTCAAGGGCAGTTTTTTCAAAGGGTTTTTCATAGTTAAACGTTCCGTTACTAAGGGTCCAGTAGTAGCACTTCATAAGCCATGGCAAAGTATTTTTGGCAAAACAGACATTGTTTTCAGAACCTTTTTAACTACTTGCCTTATTTTGGGGATCCAGAATTCCTGTCTGAGGAAATTGCATGTGGTAGCTAAGGTTGCATGACTGGCTTTTGCATGACTTCAGTTACAATTAACGTGTTAAATGAGAATTTTCGGGCAGTAGTACAGGATACCTAGCAGAATAGTTAAGGTTAGTTGCATATTTATATCTCCCCATTGTTCTGACTAACCCTTCTTTGTCAATGAAGAGTTTTAGATTCTTTTGCAGCTTTGTTAGGTCCTCAACTTTTGCTCCTTTATTTAGTTTTGTGGATTATTTCTTTTTCTTTTGAGAAATGTTGTTGCTGGACTAATTTTAGCCAGTAATTTTGGCCTTAGTTTTGTAAGCTGTATGATTTTTCTCCAAGACAGCAATTTGTTTCTTCCATTGTCAGGTTACATTCGGGTTATATTTGTGAGTGCGGAAGTACTTTAAGTTTTCTATGAACGTAGAACATAGGCAGTGTTCTGACCATTTTTTCCTGTTAGAGAATCTTTCCAATTTAACAGGGAGTTTTTTCATTATTTCTTTACAAGTTGTTTGACACACATTTATTGTTGTCTGTAAGGTTTCTTGGTGGGGGTTAAAAATTAAGTTGGTGGGCCATTCCATTCATTTCTCAAAAATGTGGGACCAGTGTTGGTAAAAGTGAAGAAGTTTTTGAAATTTCTTGAAAGATATTGGTCTGGTGAGTAGGTCTGCTGGGTTGTCTTCTCCTGCTACATGTCTGAATTCCAGTGATGGTTTAAGTTTCTTGTTGCTTCCTGAATGTCTTTCACTCTGTTTTTTACAAAGATTGATTTCAATTTTTAGAGATTTTTGAGCAGTCCATTTAAAGCCACTTGTGAGTCTGTCCAAATTATTGTTTTGAAGAACTTTTGGTTTTCTGAGTTTTCTTCTAGTAGGTTCTTTAAGGTATTCTAGGACTTTGGTTCCTAGGCAGATTGCCATTAATTCCAAGTTACAAATGGTCCAATTTTTTGATTTGGATTGACTCTTGATTTAGCGTAAATTAGTTCGGATTTTCCATTTCCAACTAGATAGCAACTTACTGCATAACCTTCTTGGCTGGCATCACAAAAGATGTGGAGTTGAAGATTTTCCATGAGAGGTTTGGATTTTCAAAGCTTGTCTAGGAAATTCAGAAATTCCACTTTGTTTATTTCTTTACAAAGTTTTTTCCATTCACGCAGCATTTCCAGTTCTAGATATTCATCCCAATTTTTTTTGGTAGCTGTTACTTTCTGCATGAAGAGTTTAATTTAAACACTAAGGGTGCAACAAATCCAATTGGATCAAACAATGATTGCACAGAACTTAGTATTTCTCTTTTAGTTTTGGCTTCTGAGTTCAAGTTTACCGTTTTTAGATGGAGTGTATCAGCACTTGTGTTCCAACCATATCCTAATAGTTTACATTTTCTTTATCTTCGAGGAGGCTATGTCATGTTTTTCAAATAGTCCTTGAAGTTCTGAGTGATTAGAGGCCCATTCATATAGCTTCAAATTATATTCAATTAAAGTGTTTACACTATAATTGTAAAGGTCTTTGAGTTCTGAGAGATTGTTGGCATTAATTAAAGCATTGTCCATGTAAAAGCGTTAGCTAGGTAGTCTGCCACTTGGTTTTGTTGTTCATTAAATATGTGTTGTAGAGATTGTTGTAGTAAAAATGGACTGCTTTTGTTGCCAAAGGTAACTCTTTATATTTATAGCAGCTCAGGTTTGTTGTCATTTGGAGCCAATTGGGTATTCTTTACCCACAGAATTTTGTGGGCATTGCAGTCAAATTCTGTTTGATATTTAAGTTGTAAATGCTTTTTGAATGTCCCAATCATCAAATATTTACCATGCCTTAATTTAATGCACAATTTTGCTAAGTGAGGTAGGAGTGAAGGGCAGTCCTCAGTAGCATCATTTACGGTTATTTCTTCTGGTTTGCTTTTACCCGAGGGATCTACTACAATCCTAACTTTAGTTGTTTGTACCCCAGGGCGAACTACGGGAAAGTGAGGTAAAATTTCCTGCTTGTCTTAAGTGTTCTGTTAGAGGTACTTCTTCTATTATTCCTTCCTGGAATTGTTGTTCAAGGATGTCTGAATAAGGTTGCATTAAGTTATCTTTTTTTAATTTTTTGCAAGTGGACTTTAACCTGCTAATAGCATAGTTAAAGTTTGGTGAAATTTTATCTTTTTGGTCATTCCATGGTACCTTAACAGACAATCTTTCATCTTCTATTTTAACTTCCTTTCAAAGTTTGCAATCAGATCTTTTTCTTTGTTTGAAAGTGGTTCATCCCCAGAAATACCCAAGTTTTCTAGTTTGCTAATTGTGCAATCTGGTGTTCAATTTTTTTTAGATCTTCATTAGAAGTTTACTAGTAGGTAGCGGGTGGTATACAGAAGCTGATCTGATCTCTTATTGGTTCTTTTCTTTTCAGGGTAGTAATCTGAAGGGAAACCAATAAAAGTATTCCATAGGAGAATTTTAACAAGAGGCCGTATGAATCTGATGACTGCTGAGGGCAAAAAGTTTGTGGGTTGCAGCCACAAAAATTAACATGAAGTCAGCCACTTCTCAGCTTCAAAGTGATCTGCAAGCTGATAATTTAATGATTTTAAATAAGTTTGAAGTTTCAGTAATCCTGGAACTTCATATTTAATATTAATATCATCAATTATGATAGCTTCTATTTCTTGGTAGTTTCCAGGGTTTCTAGAATCCTCCAATTTAATCTACTTTATTTTTTTTTGTTTTAGTTTTGTTGGTTTCTTGTCGGCTATAAATCCTGTTATGGTTATGGATTCCTCGTAGTGTTTAGTTGGAAGATTTAATTTTTTCACGAGTTCCTTGGTAATGTAGCTGGCTTGACTACAATTATCCAAAAGTGCTCTGCATTTAATTGATTTTTCTGAGTTTCTTATTCTCCTTTGCATGGAAGGGATTAATGCTACTTCTTGATCAGTGTTTTTTAAACTTAATAAGTTAGTAACTTGTTTCCCTTGTTTGGAGTTTTCTTTTTGGGTAGCTACTTCCGTACTGGTTTTGGTTTTCTTATCTCCCTCTGGTTTTCCTTTTTGTTTGGTACAAAGGAAGGATAAATGGTTAGAAAACCTACAAAATGAACAGGGTTGTAAAGAAATGGGGCATTCTTTGGCTTGGTGTTTAGATGAGGTACATTTAGTACAATAATTTAATTTAGCAAGTTTTTTCAGTTTATCCCAACTTTCAGGGAAAGAATCACATTTTGAGATTTTGTGAGAGTTTTTCTTACACAATTTGCAGTAAGGTTCTCTCTGGTCAGTATATTGAGCTCTTCTTGAGGATTGTTTTTGGGTAGAAACCGCCAGAGCAGCTGTAGTTTGGCCAGAATACCATGGTTTTCTGGCTGGTTCTGGAGAGAAGTTTCTTTTTTGTTTAGGTATCAAGGTAGTCAACTCACTTTGTTCCAGATCAAAATTAACATTAGCTAAGGTTTTGGTAGCTTCAGCAATTGCTTCTTTAAAATTATTAAAGGGGTCATAGAGTTTAAACCCACAAGTTCTTAAAAATTCCTGAGTTTCTTGAGTTAGTTTATTATAATATACATACAAGAGTATATCTTCTAATTCTAATTTTTGAGTTTGCATTAAATTTATGGTAGAGTGCATATCTGCTTGAAAGTCATGAAGTGATTTAAAATTTTTGGTTATTATGGATTTAGTTAAAAGGGATTTTATTATGGAGAATTTAATTTGGCCTGGTGTTGCATAACAGCCCTCCAACTGCTGCCATGCTTCTTCATAAGAGGTTTTACTTTCTTGCATGCAGTTGATTTGAATGGCAGGGTTTCCACTCAAATGTTGTTTTAGGTAGGCAAATTTCTCTTCTTCGGAAAGACCTATGTTATCATAAATGTTTCTGAATGAGGTCTTAAAGTTTTGAAATTTAGAGGGATTTCCATCAAATGGTAATATTTGAAGCTCAGGAATTTTAGTACTTATTCTTAGTTTAGGTTTGGCTTCTGAGAAGCCTTCGGAACAAACATACATTCTAAGGATTTCCTCGTCTAAATTTTGTAACTTGTCCAGTTGTGAGGACAAAAGCCGAGCATGTGAATTTTTTTGTTCCTCAGTCCAATCATCCCATCTCTCTTTGATTGTAGCTAAAAGTTTAGTAGCTGAGGTTCTGATTGCTCCCCTCCTTTTTACCAGTTTACTAGTTTCAAGTGCTTCCACATCACTTCCCAACCAGGTCTCCATACTTTTTCCACGAGTGGCTTCAGTTTGATTAGCCATTTTTAGGTTTATTATGGGTAGGTAGGTTAGGTATTTTAGGTTAAGTAGGGTAGGTTATGTACGTTTGGTAGGGTAGGTTAGGTTGGTTTGGTAGGTTAGGTAGGGTTGGTAGGGTTGGTAGGGTAGGGTAGGTTTGTTTTTTAGGTTCAGCCAGGTTAGGCTAGGTTTGTTTTTTTAGGTTCAGCCAGGTTAGGCTAGGTTTTTTTTTTTTTTAGGTTCAGCCAGGTTAGGCTAGGTTTGTTTTTTTAGGTTCAGCCAGGTTAGGCTAGGTTTGTTTTTTAGGTTCAGCCAGGTTAGGCTAGGTTTGTTTTTTAGGTTCAGCCAGGTTAGGCTAGGTTTGTTTTTTTAGGTTTAGCCAGGTTAGGCTAGGTTTGTTTTTTAGGTTTAGCCAGGTTAGGCTAGGTTTGTTTTTTTAGGTTTAGCCAGGTTAGGCTAGGTTTGTTTAGGTTGTGTAAAAAATTTAATTCACTGGATTTAAAACTATTGTATCAGAATTAAAACAAAAAAAGGGTAACTAACTTCTCGACTTCCCACCCGGGGGCGCCATATTGAAAAATTTATTAATTAGCTTGAGAGATATTATTTTTATTTAGGTGTAGTATTAAGGTTAAGTTTACTTTAAATAGACTCGGTAATTATAGAAATAATAATGGCCTATTTAGACACTGTCAACACAGCTACAGACTTTTTCACTGTAGGTTGCAGTGGTTTTCAGGTTAAATTTGGTCAGCAGCCAGATTACTAACTATGGTGAAGCTAAATTCATCAAAATTAATTTAGACTTACCAAAAATGAAGTTGCCAGTTGAACGTTACCCTTTCAGTTTCTAACTGATTCATAAGTTTCATTTAGTTTCCAGGTTTTTAAATTTCGTTGTTGTTTTAGGTTATCGTTTAACACACTGCTAGGTTATTTATTTGTAGGGGCTATTTCCCAGACCTAGGTTTTGCAGGTTAAGTTAGGCTAGGGCTGGATTGCCCTTAAGTTTTTGGTTTTAAAAGTTAAGGTTTAGAAGGTTTTATTTAAGTTAAGTTAGGGCTATATTGCCTTTAGGTTTTAATAGGGGCTATAACAGCCATTTAATTATTGAGTTAGGGCCGTTGTAGCCCGGTTCGAGTTTCGTCTAGGTACCTAGTTTTTCTCTTACCTTAGTTATTTTCTTTAACTTACTTGCACCTAGTTCTGATAGGCCTCTATTTAGTTAAACATGGGTTTTGATTAATTGCAGTGGTTATTAATTAAGGATACGATTTAATTAAAGGTTGTTAGATTTGAAGGTTGACTCAGTTTCCCGGTTTGGGTAACCACGAGCATTTTAATTTTTTTGAGAAAAAAGGGGCCCGCTCATGCGGTCAAAAATTTTCAAGACTGGCCAAAGCTCCGTTTGTCTTTGTCCCAAACTTTTTTTTTTTTCCTTCTTTTTGTTAATTAGGGAAACCCAACTTCACTAGTTGGTTAGAAACGAGGGTTTTTATTTTTATTTATTTTGTTTATATTTTCTTTGGAAATATATGCGGTTATTTCTAACCACTTTTTTCAACAATGAGCGAGGGGAGTCTAACAAAGGTTATATATGTCTTTTCACCTGTGCTACCACCAGAGCAATCCATTTGGAGTTGGTAAGCAACTTAAGTAGTGATGTATTTCTTTTGGCCTTTAAAAGGTTTGTGAACAGAAGGGGTTTCCCAAATAAAATCATATCGGATAATGCAAAAACCTTCAAAAAGGCTGCAAAGGAACTCCAAGAAATTTGGTCCTTGCTAAAAGAGGAAGGATTCCAATCCTACTTTTCACACCAAGGGGTACAGTGGGAGTTTATTGTTGAGAGAGCACCATGGTGGGGAGGATTTTGGGAAAGGCTAGTGAGAAGTGTAAAGTGTCCATTAAAGAAACTTTTAGCTAATGCTCATTTGAGCAAAGAAGAATTCTCTACTGTTTTATGTGAAGTAGAAGCAATGGTGAACAGTAGGCCTATCACTTTTGTTTACAACAGTAGGCAGGATGCAGAGCCATTGACACCAAATCATTTTCTTTGTGGTAAACGATTAACATCAAACCCCAGTGTGCCAGAAGACTTGCAGCCCATCCAGAGCACTCAAGGAGAGTTAACCAGACGGTTCAGGTACCTTGAAGAGCTACAAGATCAGTTATGGAAGAGGTGGCAGATGGAATACTTGCCAGAACTCAATTATTACCCATCAGGCAAGGTAAAGGGCTCCAATGCAAATTGTATCAAGGTGGGAGAAGTGGTAATGATTGGGGATGAAAGACCAAGGCAATGCTGGAAGCTTGGCATAATTGAAGAGTTGTTTGTTGGCAAAGACAATTTAGTTAGGTCTGCACTGGTAAAGACTTCAGGAGGAAAGTTAAAGAGACCTATACAAAAACTCTATGCTTTAGAAATCAGCAAAAACACAGATAGTCAAGATGAAACATTTGAGTTACAGCCTCATGAAGAAGGCTTGGCTAACCTTGCAGAAGGTAATGACAACAATGCCTCTTCGGTGGGGAGTGTTAGAAAATCTAGAAGAGGAAGAACCATTGTTGTCCCAAGGCGATACGATGACTAAGCTGATTGATGCAGCATTGCGTGTATATATATTAAGTTAAGGTGTGTATATATATCCATCTCATAATTGTAAGGTTAGTGAAAAATTAAATTAATTTAGAACTAGCATTTTTGAGCTCTTGTGCATCGTTGTTTGGTCACATTGTTGGCATCATTTTGGGACGCTGCGCGTCCTTTCTACTCGTTTGTGGAAGGTCGTACGTAAAGGTGTGGTTTGATAGAGAGCTCTCTTGCAATTCAGTTTGGTTGTTTAGATACATGATTGTTGCATCGTGCAATAGTCCAGGTTGCGTTGTTGTTGCAAGGTTCATAAAGAAGACCACAAATAGTACCCTTTGTTTACCTTTTAAGTTCAGGTAATTTAAGGTCTAAGGTAGGCCCGCATCGAGTCAGCAACCCTGAGGTTACCCTGAGGTAGGACCTAATAGGATCTCAAATCCGTAAAGTTTAATTTAGCTTAACTTGGGCTTTAGGTAGAACTTGCCCTTTAGAATTTGGCCGTTCACGGCTCAGCTGGGATTTCGAACCCGACAAATAAATAAAATAACATCTATTGAGTTTTTATATAACTATTGTTTCGCTTCTACAACATTTTCTCCATTCAATATTTATTTTGCAGAATCTGATTGGTTTTGGGCATTTTTTGGGACAGTACTGTTTGAATAAAATATATATTCGATAAGGAATAAAGTAAAATGAACTAATAACAACTTTATGGCTGTAATTGTATTCTTTTTTTTGTATTAGTCAATGCTTTGGCCTTTGGGTATATTTTATATTTCATTGATCAATCATTACAATATTACCCTATATCTATGTGTGTGTTTGTATGTATGTATATTATTTGATGTATTTGATGTGATTTGTATATCATTTGATTTTACGAACGTAAACTACGACATAATCGAGCTCTATCCTGCTGTGGCTAATGAAAAATTTTTCCCTTTTTTAACAGAGGTCAAGACCCCAAGAGGAATAGCAATGAGTTCACGAAAGTACTTAAGTGGATACCAAAAACGCAAACTCAAGGAAAAGCGATCTGACGAAATTTCTAAATGTCAAAAACTATCAAACTATTTTACAATGTCAAGTAAAAGTTTGTCAACACCTACAGCTGAAACAAGCCAAGCAAGCACCAGTGAAGCCAGTGATAGTGCACAAACCGTGGGAGCTCTTTCTAGCAATACTCAACCCACTGTTGACACTTTTGACACAGATGACGATCACAGTGGTCAACATGAAAGTACCGTGGAACAAGAAGAGAGAGCAGAAACAGGAAACAGGAAGCAAATTCAGTGATTTCAAAGAATACAGTGACCTCGCAAACTGGCCCATAACAGTTGATAATGATTTCATACATAATTGTTTAATGCAAGACATTCCGTTTTTTTCAAAATAAAAAACCAGATGATGTATATACCGAATCCAGCAGGGTTTACAAGGAGCAAAACAGAAGTTTCTCAAACAAATACTTTGAAAAAAGATTGAAAAATGGTCAGACTGTGATGAGATCCTGGTTAGTTTACTCAAAGAGCAAAGGCTGTATATACGGATCAATCCCAGAATAGGCACCTGAAATCATTTTTAGGTGCTTAATCTGGGATTGAGGCAAAACACAGGTGCTTAATCTGGGATTGAGGAGAAAAAAATATAAACAGTTTTTAGAGATATAATTTCATTGTTTTTATCAATATTTGAAAAAATCAACTCTAACCTAACCTAACCTAACCTATATCTATACCAATTTATGTGGCAAGATAGATTTGCTTCAGATTGATTCAGAAACATTCGGGCTCATATTGCAGGAATTTATAATATCTAAAAAAATTTCTTTATTCATTAAACCACTTTAAACCTTTTATAACTTTGCCTTTATTACATTTGTAATAAACTTTGTATAAACAATAAATTTTGTAATCATCAGGTTTTTTATTTAATTCCTTGCAAGGTGCCTATTCTGGGATTGAGGTTGAACGCAGGTGCTTCATCTGGGATTGAGGTACATCAGGTGCCTATTCTGGGATTGACCCGTATATACTGTTTTGTTTGCAAACTCTTTTCTAAATGCCAAACGTCACTTACAACAGGTGGGTTTTCTGACTGGATGAATGTACTCAGAAATCTGGAGAATCATGAAGACAGCATGGAACATAAGAGGGCGATGTTGTGTTGGATAACAAGAAAGTCAAATGAAAACACTGTGGATCAGCAACTTGAGGAACAGATGAGAAAAAACATACAGTACTATTTTGAAGTACTGAAAAGAGTTGTAGCTGTTATAAAGTTTTTAAGTGAAAGAGGTTTGGCATTTAGAGGTCATGAGAAGTGGGGCTCACCAAATAATGGAAACTTCATGGGGGCCATTGAACTTATTGCAGAGTTCGACCCATTTTTACATGAACATCTCGAGAAATGTAAAAATGAAAAAGTAAATGTTACTTACCTATCCAAAACCGTGTATGAAGAATTGATAGAAATCATGGGAAAACATGTGCAAGATGAAATTGTGAATCAAATCAACAACCTAGACACCAAATACTACTCTATTATTGTTGACTCTACGCCTGACGTGACACATGTTGACCAGCTGGTAATTGTGGTTCGATACTGCTATAATGGAAAACCCTGTGAGAGATTTTTAACATTTTTACCAATAGAAAACCATTCATCCACGACCTTGTTCAACAAAATACAACAAGTCCTGGGTGAACATAAGCTTTCACTTGAAAATATCCGTGGTCAGTCCTACGATAATGCATCTAACATGAAGGGCTCGGAGAAAGGGCTGCAAGCACTCTTTAAAAACATTAACAGGTATGCAGACTATGTACCATGTGCAGCCCATTCACTCAACCTTGTTGGAGAAAAGGCAGTGTCTACTGTGCCTGAAGTTGTTGACTATTTTAGCATTTTGCAGGAGCTGTATGTTTTCTTTTCTGGATCTCCACGAAGATGGGGGATTTTAAACACATAGGGCAATCTAGATTTTTCTCTAAAGAGCTTAAGTGTAACTAGATGGTCTGCACACTATGAAGCAGTCCGGGCAATTAAAAATGGATATACAGGTATTTTAGAAACTCTCAAACATATTTTTGAAGACTCAGAAGAGAAGCCTGAATGTAAACGAGATGCAAAGAATTTATACCACAAGTTGGTAAAGTTGGAATATGCTATTTTAACAGTCGTTTGGGAAGAAGTGCTGGAGCGTTTCAACAAAACAAGTAAGAAACTCCAAACCCCTGGTTTTGATGTATTTGAAGGTTATCTTCTGCTATCATCTTTACTTTCGTTTGTTAAAGAACTCCGAGAAAATTCAGCCGACAGGATTGCACACTATGAATCAGAAGCAAAAGGTTTGTGTGAAGATATCACCTCAAGTTATTCTGATGCTTCCAAACGCATTGTTACAAAGAAATTTTCAGATGGAACAAGTGGTAGGGCTTCTTTGAGAGGAGCTGACAAATTTAGGATAGAAGTTCTAAATCAACTCTATGACTGCTTAATAATCCAGTTACGCAAGAGGATTGACCCATATGAGCAGATTGCGAAAAGGTTCAAGTTCCTCTCAGAATTGGTGAACAATTCTGAAATTGATGAGGACAGTATTAAACTTATAATATCGCATTACAAAGATGATATTGACCTCAAATTAGTAAACGAGTGTTATCAGTTCAAAGAATATTTACACCTTAGGAAATCCCAGAACACAGAAGAAAACACGCCATCTAAAATGCAATGCGCAGAAGTTCTTCAGCTTATTTGTGAGCAACACCTAATTGAAGTGTTCCCTAATATTACTACTGCGCTTAAGTTGTACTTGACAATCCCTATCACGAGCTGTGAAGCAGAAAGGAATTTCTCAAAGCTATCCTTTATAAAGAACAAATTTCGGTCTACCATGACTGAAGAACGCTTAAATTCTTTATGCATATTGTCTCTAGAAAATGACATTGCAAGGAAGCTCTCATATGACAAAACTGTATGTGAATATGTTGCTAGAAAAAACAGAAAAAAGAGTATTTTGTAGTGTGCTTCATGTAGTATGTATTCTCATAGGTGTCTAAAATAAAAGATTATATTAACTGTGGTCTTTGCTATGTTTTATTTCATCATTCTATGATGCATCATGCATGTATATAACGTTTCCCTAATTTTCATCCCCCCCATAACTCGAAAACTATAAGACATAGCCTAGGAAATTTTTATTCACACCAGTGACTTTGACATGTGAGATAACCCAGTACAGCAATTTTAATCAAAATCTGAGATGTAGTGGTTAAATTTTAAAAAAAATTGTGGTGATTTGCTATAGAACAACCCCATTGAAGAAGATAACAGCGGTTACCCAGACCTCGTTGCTGGTGGGAAGGGGCTCACTGTATGGCCCATTTTCAAGGACACCACCCCACCACCCCGTTCTCCGCCATTTTGGCCTCGAGGTCCTTGCAAGGGCAGCAAGGCCCTTTGAACCTTGTTGGATGTTGCCCTATTGTTGCTGGTTGCGAAGGGGCCCCCATAACAGTTCAAGCTTCTGGGTCCCAAAAATGTAGGTCCAAAAATGTAGGTCCGCCACTGATCTTGGGACTATATTGGCCTCGTCTAACGTTTATGTAGGCTATAGTGATCTGAAGCCGATAAATATTCGTTTTAGCACACATCGGTGTTTTTCGATGAAAACACTTTTCTGATCATTTTTTAGTCGTTTTGCACGAATCTAACATACGTTTCCTGTACAAATGTGTAGTTTCTGAGATATCTTCACTTGAAGATATCACAAAAACTATACGTTTGCACAGAAAACGGATAGCAGATTCGTGCAAAACGAGGTAATTATTGAATGTTTCACCAACACTGAAATTAATATCCAAAATACATTTTTCTAAGGTATTTTGGTGTGTTCTGTTCAAATATGACCTTCATATCTTGCGCAAATGAACCGAAACAAAGTTTTGAAACATTAAAGTTTTCCTATGTTTTGGATCATTTTCGCTAGAAATGAAGGTAAATATTAGATTTTACTCCCAGTCTGGTTTTATAATGAGAGCAAACTTTTCTGGAAAATTTTGAGGCGCTTTGCACGAATCTGCCATTGGTTTCCTGTGCAAATGCGTAGTTTTTGATATATCGTAACATAAACATATAGGATATGTTCATGTTACGAGATCTTGTAAACGACGCATTACCACAGGAAACGTGCAAAACAGCTCAAAATTAACGAGAAAAGTTTGCTCTCGTCATTTTCGTTTAAACTAACGAAACTATCACGACTTAACCTAACCAATCATCAAAGGGTACAGTTGACCTAACTGGGCATTCAATTAACCTAACAGTTAATATTGGTTATTTCACCTAAATATCTTCTGATCTTTTCGTATTAGGCACTCACTGTCACATTTCCGGCAAGTTAAGGATGAGAGAATAACGTCGTAATTGATAAAAACATCCAATGCTTTGTCTTCATCTAGGGCACATGACGAATCAAGTCCTCAAAGTCCAAATCACACGAACGGCACGTCATAATTCTATCGCAAACATCACCAAACTGAGTCCAATTAGAAAAAAATAGCCAGAACAGAAACCAACAACCTAATTAAGTCGCAGAGTAACATGACGTCATACCCAGTGGCGTATCAAGGGAGGGGCGAGAGGGGCGACCGCCCCGAGCGGCACTTCCCGAGGGGCGGCAAATTACTGTCAGGCGGGCGCAGTATGCAAAATTTTGGGTTTTTATGTTTTAAAATGCAACCCTCCAAAAAATTATATCTCATCATTGTCGCGCGTTATTTGTGTACAAAATATCTCTGGTTTTGATGAAAAATCATCATTAAATGCTATATATGCCACCTCAATGCCACTATTTCCACAAATAGTTGCGTTAAATTTTCACATCGGAAAGGTTGCCAGCCCTATTTTTCAGACTTTCCCTATATTATTTAGGTTAGGCTTTGCATTCTTTGAGCTTTGATGATGTTAATAATTAATGGTTGTTTTATTTTGCAGATACCCTACTGAATTAGCAAACATGAGCAAACGACAGAGAGTGAGTGGTGCTGCATACAAGAATATTCGCGAAAAAAAAGAGGAGGAAGGCAAACGTGCTGCTAAGCGATTTCATCAGTTAATAGGATTCTCAGACACACCTTCAATGCCTTCTGGGAAGCAAGGAGATAAACCGCAATGTGATATATCTTTAGAGATAGATGTTCAAGCGGCAACTTCAAGTGAACCCCCAAATAATCAGGATCAACCCTCATCTACATCACAAAGTCACCCACCCACACATCACCCACAGAGTCTGTTTAACGATTCTGGCAACTGGCCCGTTCCAATGACGGACAATTTGAGAATCGAACTCATTAAACGTGGACCATCACATTTGAAAAACATGAATGGACCCTTTCCAGCTGATTCAAACAATAGGTCAATGTCAAAAGTTTGGTATTTCAAAACTTTGGAAAATGGCGAAAAAATTGAAAGGTCATGGCTAATCTTCTCACCTTCAAAATGTAGCTTGCATTGCTTTTGCTGTCGTCTCTTCAACAACATCTCCAGTGCATTTGGAAAAAAAGAAGAATTTTTTGCACATCAGTTGCAAATAAAACATGCTACTGCTAAGTGGAAAGAAATACTGAGACGAATTTATGACTGCATCATGTTCTTGGCAAAACAAGATCGTGCATTCCGAGGGCACCGAGAGAACTTAAATGAAGAAGCTGGGCTAGCTGGCAATTCTGGAAACTTTTTGGAGTTAATAAAACTAATGGGCAAATATGACCCAGTAATTAGGGAACATCTAACAAAAATACGAATGACTGACACGATATCCACTACGTATTTGTCACCTAACATTCAAAATGAGTTCATCACACTAATCGGCTGTAATGTTCGAAAATGTATAATTGATAAGTACTTTGCACTAGACACATTATAATGTGTCTAGTGCAAAGTACTTTGCAATAATTTTCGATAGTACACCAGATATATCGCATATTGATCAGATGTCTCAGGTAATTCGCTATGTGTCGATTAAAGATGGTAATGTAGAGGTGAAGGAATCCTTCGTTGATTTTATTAAATTAGAGGGGAAGACTGCTGAGGCAGTTACTGATCTCATTGTCACTAAACTCCGTGAGGATGGGCTGGATATCCAGAATTGTTATGGTCAAGGGTATGACAATGCTGCTACGATGGCAGGTATTCATCTTGGAGTTCAACGCAGAATTCTTGATGTTAGCAAACACGCTGTTTTCAGTCCTTGCAATAACCACTCGCTGAACTTGGCTGGAGTTCATGCCGCGGGACTGAGTCCTAATGCTGTAACTTTCTTTGGAACAATTGAACGAATTTTCGTCTACTTTTCTTCCTCTACTCATCGTTGGGATGTCTTAACAAAACATTCCAAAATCACTGTCAAGCGAGTCTCTGATACGCGGTGGAGTGCTAAGTATGATGCTGTTTCTAGTCTTAAGAAGAACTTGACTCACGTTGTTAGTGCCTTGGAAGAACTGAGTGAAGGGGTCTCCGAAAATCTGGACACAAAGGGCGATGCTGAAGCTCTGTTGACCTCCATCATGTCATACATATTCATTGTGTACTTATTTTTCTGGGATCCAGTGCTGAAAGAAATCAATGATGCTCAGCTATATTTTCAAAGAAAGGGACTTGCTTTGGACCAGTGTGCATTAAAAATGAACTCTTTATCCGTGTTTTTAACTAATGAACGAGAGGCAGTAGTATCAAACGCTGCAGATGCCGCCGAAGAGTTCTGTAATGAAATGGATATCAGTATAGACCGTAGAGTCAGGAGACGGAGAAGAATGCCTGGAGAGCAAGCTTGTGATGCTGGATTGACCGTGCAAGAGGATGTACGCAGAGAATTTTTTGAAATCATGGATCGTTTATTAGCAGAAATTGAAAAACGCACAGTTTGTCTTAAAAACATGAATGATCGCTTTGAATTTCTGTCTCCTTCGTACCTTTTGAATCAGTCCAAAGATTAAGAAATTAATACCAAGGTCAATAATTTTTCTTCCATCTACAATGACATTAATCCAGGAAGTCTACTGGAAGAAATAAAGCGTTTGCGCAGACATTTGCTCAGTTTCGAAAGCATAAGCGTCGACGATGATCCAAAGAACTGGGATATGTTAAAACTACTTCAGTGGATCGTTAAATGGGATCTAGTGGAATCTTTGCCTCATATAACAATTGCCCTCCGGATCTGTCTAACTACATGCATGTCCGTGGCAAGTTGCGAACGAAGTTTCTCGGAACTGAAACTTATAAAAACTTACCTCAGGTCAACTATAAGTCAATCTAGACTGAGCAATTTGGCGATTATTTCAATTAAACGCGAAGTTGCAGAGACAATGGACATAGAAAAAATCATTCATGAATTTTCTGTCCGAAAATTTAACTAGGCATTATACATTATATAGTTATTGTTAAAATTATGTACTGTATTATGTTCGGTACATTATGTAGTATTGTTAAAATTGAAGTTGTTTTATTTAAGTTTTTCTTCCAATAAAAGTTTTGTTTAGAAGTATATTTTTGTAAAGGAATTGTTTTTAAAATTGAAAATTGTTGCAGGGGGGGGGGCGTTGGCATTTTCGCCCCGAGCGGCAAAAAGTATTGGTACGCCTCTGGTCATACCACCCCCGACTACAAATACACTAAGTATATATATATTTATATTATTTTCTACAATAGTTTGCACAAAAAATAAGTGACAGATTTGAATAAAGCGACTAAAACTACCTCATAAAAAGTTATTTTGACTTACAGGTCCTGCGAAAAAACTATATAGGCTGTGGGTTGATTACCTGATACCTTCATCCGTTGGAAATTTCCAGCAGATTACAGTGGAGAGTTAACGACAAAAGCCCTACGTTTTTTCGTTAGAGAGTTATGTATGTGTAGGTCTTCAAAGGACCTCTTTATGTTTATTTGCCTTCGGTATTTGCGCTGCTTAATGGTAAAGAAAGAAATTGCCTTAACTTATTATTTCGTTGAGCCTCGTTTTTGTTTGTAGGACGCGACGATGTTTTTTCGATGTAGGGCCGCGGTACGATGGAGTTACACAACGAATTGCTTTGATATAATTAATATAGGCAGTCACTACACTTAAATACCTGAAGGAATAGGCCTATCCTTTTTATAGTTATTAGGTTTTATATTATGAAGAATTCACTCAGAACTTATAGGAAGACAAAGGACATCTTCCTTGCTTAAAGCATCGCTGTAACATAAGCAAGCTCCAAGCGAGCCGCTCATACAAATCTTCGTATTTTATTATTTGCTTAATTTGCAAAGTTCGTTGACTCTTCTCTCGAAGTAATTTTCACGAGTCAGCAATGGAGAATTTTGAATACGAAATAATAAATTTGGTTTTCTTGTTGTCATGCAGGTTCAATGCCTACATTTGGGGTTCTATGTATGTATGGCAATTATTTCATTCCCAATAGGCTATGTCGCCAATCTCGAGGCAATTTTGTATAGATATTTAATTCAATTAATTAATGATTTATATTTAATTAAGAAGTAAATGTACCACATACGATACCACGTTGTAAGCATATATAGTTTTTCCATAGGTCCAGCCTATGTCATTTAAACCATATTAATCCAAATTTGCACAAGATAAGATATATATATTTTTTAGTCAGTTTTTAATGGCAATTCAATATATAGTACTGCGAAAAATGCTCTGTATGAATTGGTCCACAATTAACCCACCCCTTATATCTCCAGTCTAACTATAGAGTAGATCAAGTCTAGCCTAGAGGGGTCAGCCTAGAGATTCCGGAAATGGTCCAGAGCGGGCAGATAAATTGAGGTCCACAGTAGGATTCCTCACCAAATTAGGTTAGGGCAATATACCTTCACCTTTGTTAAGCTATGAGTTGATGCTGGGTCTTAGGCCACAATGTAGGCCTAAGTTGTCTGACCCAGCTTAATTTAATGAATCTATGTAAACCTGGGTTAAAAACACAATTAGTCACTTACTGCTAGTTATTAGAGAGTCTCTTTTCTCCTTGTATAATTGTCGAGAGCGTACTTGCTGGTGGGGATCTTTCTTCGGTGTCTGTTCTCGTCCCTTCTCCAGTTGCGTCCTTTCGCCCCCGTTCCTCGTTTTCGTTCTCCTTTGTTCTCCTCTTCGCGGGGCTTTTTCCACCAGCGTTGTCTTGGTTTGTTTTTCCCGGTTGGTTGATCGGCAATGTATATCTATTACCGAGCACGCTCTTCTCACACAGTATATAAATACTAGTGTGGAGAATAACTCTGGTGAGCAACCAATTGGTTTCATCCACCCAGTTATTGACATAAAAGGAATTTAATAATTGTTAGATTAACTACCTACCTACTCAGTGAACCATTTTCGTTACCTCCCAACTACCCACTCATCAGTTTTCCATAGTACTTCTTCAACTGCTTGTGACTAGGAGTAAAATCCAATATTAACCGAAATATAAGTCATATCTGAACCAAACACACCAAAATACATTAGAAAAATGTATTTTGGATATTAACAAAAACCAAACGGGCTAGGTTAACTGTATGCCCTTGACCAGTGGTGTAGTGCTAAATAAAGAAGTGAGGGAACGCATTTTGAAAGTGTTACTCAGATGCAGGGGAGACAATGACGAGCGCGGCGAGCCCATACAGCTGGGGGTCCGGGGGCATTGTAAGCTCCCCGGGAAATCTTTTGAAATCTGACCAATTTCAGGAATATTTTGAGGTCATATGCATTGGATATTAGGATATATTCCAAGGTTGAAGATGCAGTATTTCCAGTGTCATTAGATATACGACATCCAGTACGATCAATAAAAATAGCTAACAACTGGAATGATTAACTAAAAAAAAGTTAACAACTGGTACGCCGTGGTGACTGTTTCACCAGATCTTTATAGGCTAGCATTGCCTCAGTCGAAGCTAAAAGAAATGAAACAGTTAATGATTCTTTCTCATATTTCTTCTAGGGGTGGGAATTAAAATTTCATGACGTTAGAGATTTGTAAGTTCGGATTTATTTGAAATAGTGAGGGGACGCCGTTCCGTCTACCAAAAAAGTAAGGGAACGCCGTTCCCACAGCACTACACCACTGCCCTTGACAATTGGTTAGGTTAAGTCGTGATATTTTTGTTAAAAGTAACGAAAATAACACAACTTAACCTAACCAATTGTCAAGGGCATAAAGTTGACTTAACCAGGCATTCAATTAACCTAACCTGGCATTTAATTAACCTGACCTGGCATGGGTACCCCATAATGAATTCTGGACCCAGAAAGGTAAGTAATACCCCTAACCTAACCTAGGTCTAGATGACGTCCCACTCGGACTGGGAGCTCCCACCACAAACAAACATCCTAAAACGACTGGTGAATTCAAATTTCAGCCGCCGGACCTGTGCGGGAGTATCACGTGACAATGACGTTTATGCATGCCGTGCTCTGATTGGCCAATGTAGGTATATTGTCATACGGAACTTACAATTTTTCTACTATTTATAACTTTCTTAATAAGCATTTGCGCAAGATACGAATGACAGATTCGAACAAAACACAGTAAAATACGCTAAGAAATTATGATTACGCCTTCAAGGTCACTGTTGGTGAAACATTCAATAATAACCCTGTAATGAGTCTTTACTAATTATTGTTTTCTGTGTAACAAGTCTTTACTAATTATTGTTTTCTGTGTTTCAGATCTATGCTATGTTTATGTTGAATAAAGCCTCAAATTGGCCTTTACTTTATCTTTAGCCCGCTAACAAACGCGGCACCACAATTTATTCAACATTTCAATCAGCCATTCAGTCGGCCTTTCAGATACAGCAAGCAAATATTCATCCAGTAATCTTACTATATCATGGAGAAGGTGATTCGCCCGGATAAATTTATTACTTCTCCGAATTCTCCCCAAGCTGGGAAACTATGGAAATTATGGTCGCGCGGATTCAAATATTTCTTGAGTACTATCGCCGAACACAACCCCAATAAATTGGAGGTTCTATTCATACATATCGGCCCCGATGTCGCTGATATCATTCAAGACTGCTCTACTTATGAGAATGCCATGGCAGCCTTAGAGGCCACCTACGTCAAGAAGCCAAACGAGGTATGCGCTCGCCACCTGTTGTCCACCCGTCACCAAAAGCCCGAGGAAACCCTCGATGAGTACTTGCAAATTCTTCAACAACTAGCCAATGACTGCAACTTCAAATCGGTTTCCGCCGACGAAAACAGGAGTTCATCTGTGAGAGACGCTTTCATCCGAGGAATTAGAGATAGCGCCATCCGCACCCGCTTACTCGAAAATGACACACTCTCACTGGAAAAGGCTATCGTCCAGGCTCGAACATTAGATCAGGCCCAGAAAAACTCAGAATCGTACCTCACTCATTACGGTGCTGTTGCAGCCACTGGCTCTCGCCACGAACCGTCGCCGACTACTGACTCTGCCCGGCCTGCCTGCGTCCAAGGAGACGATCTCCCAAACTCTTCAGCCGCTACGAATTTCGACAACAAGGCCGCTCTGTGCTTCTTCTGCGGGTCTCGACGCCACCCACGAAGCAGGTGTCCGGCAAAGGATTCTATCTGTGCGAAATGTGAAAAGACCGGCCACTGGACCAAAGTCTGCCGCTCAAGTACTTCCTCGGCACGTCAAAAACAGGATAAAACCACAGCGTCTCATTCAGCCGCAGCATTAGCGACCATTAGTACCACTCTATCGTGTAGCTCCTCCATGCCTACCAACTCAACAGTCGATATCCTCGTCAACGGCCGTTCGTGTCTCGCCTTGTTGGATACTGGCAGCTCGGACAACTTCATTCGTGAGGATCTAGCCAAACACTTAGAGCTGCCCATTCTTCCGCACTCGGGCGTCGTATCAATGGCTTCGCCTAATCTATCCGCAGCCATCTCAGGTCGATGTACAGTGAAGGTTACGATGGGAGACCGCGACTACGAAAAGCTCGAACTATCCGTCTTGTCGGATCTGTGCGCTGACATAATACTCGGTACCCCATTCTTAATCAGACACAAGGAATTGAACATCAATTTCGGAGGTCCGGAGCCAGCACTCCATATATGCGGCCTTACTCGATCAAGAATTTCAGCCCCACCACTATTCGGCAACTTAACTGCCGATTGTGGTCCCATCGCCACGAAGTCCAGACGATTTTGCTCTGAGGACAAAATTTTCATTGGGAAAGAAATCGAAAAGCTACTCAGGGATGAGATAATTGAACCCAGTAACTCACCCTGGCGTGCTCAAGTAGTCATCACATCTACCGAAACAAAAAAAAAAACGCATGGTAATCGATTTCTCTCAAACCGTCAACCGATTTACCATGCTAGATGCATATCCTCTTCCGCGAATCGATGATATAGCCAACAAAGTCTTACAACACAAATACTACAGCGTAATTGATCTGTCAAGCGCATACTACCAGGTAGAAATCGATCCGTCTGAACGACCTTTCACAGCATTCGAGGCTGACGGAAATCTATACCAATTCAGAAGGATCCCTATGGGAGTAACTAACGGAGCCGCGGCCTTCCAGCGCGTCATGAACGAATTCATATCCTCGAACAACTTATCATCAACATACGCCTACCTCGACGATCTCACCATCTGCGGAACCACTTGGGAAGAGCACGATGAGAACCTTCGACATTTCTGGGAAGCCTCTAAACGAGTAAATCTGTCTAAACAAGGAAAAATGCAAGCTTTCGATGACATCAGTGCACCTGCTCGGATATTCTATCTCTCATGGCGTATTGCGGCCCGATCCCGAACGCCTCCGGCCACTACAAGAACTTCAAACTCCTCGCAACAAGTCGTCTCTACAACGCGTAATCGGACTATTCGCATACTATGCTAAATGGATTCAGAACTATTCCCTCAAGATCAAACCTCTGCTCAACGTTTCATCATTCCCATTAACTCGCGAGGAAGTATCAACGATCCAAACACTCAAAGATGATATCTCGAAAGCTGTCGTCGGTTCAATCGATGAAGAACTGCCGTTCGCTGTAGAGACGGACGCTTCCTCTTCAGCAATCGGAGCCACCCTCACCCAGAACGGCCGCCGGTGGCGTTCTTTTCTCGCGCTCTGAATAACACAGAACGTCGCCATCACATCGATGAAAAGGAGGCATACGCTGTAATCGAATCCATTCGCAAGTGGAAGCACTTCTTAGCTTATCGACACTTTACTGTCGTCACCGACCAGCGGAGCGTATCTTTCATGTTCGATGGAAAAGCTACTGGTCGTATTAAGAACGATAAGATTCTCCGTTGGCGTGTAGAACTAGCCGGCTACTCATTCACAATAAAATACAGACCGGGCCCCGAGAACCGAGCCGCAGACGCATTGTCGCGATCCTTTTGCACTGCTACTCCAAGAATATCCCTCGCCCAGCTGCATGTTAATCTGATACACCCAGGAGTCCGCCGAATGACTCATTTTGTGAGAGCTAGGAACCTACCATTCTCAGTGGATGACATCAAACGAGTTACGTCGGAATGCCAAACATGCGCTAAATGTAAGCCACAGTACTATAAACCAGAAGTTAGTCACTTAATACGGGCCATGTCCCCGTTTGACCGACTTAACATCGACTTTAAAGGCCCGCTTCCGACCGCAACTTCGCGACCTTACATCCTAACAGTAATCGACGAGTATTCACGCTTTCCTTTTGCCTTCCCGTGCCGTGATACGAACACGTCAACCGTTATCGCCCGTCTCACCGAGTTATTTTCTACCTTCGGAACTCCCTCTTACATCCACAGATCGAGGGACATCGTTTATGTCTTCGGAACTAAAACTGTTCCTAACTAAACATGGTATCGCGACTAGTCGCACAACGCCGTATCACCCCCAAGGAAACGGGCAATGCGAACGTTACAATGGAATCATCATGAACACCATCAAACTAGCCATAGAAGATCGCGGGTTGCCGATGTCGCAATGGGAGTCCGTCCTACCAACGCGCTGCACTCGATTAGATCGCTGCTGTGTACGGCCACGAACGAAACTCCTTACGAGCGTCTATTCACGCACCCGCGGCGTACTTCTACCGGTTCTGCACTACCGACGTGGCTGTCTTCTCCGGGAACTGTACTCCTTCGCCAATTCATTCGCCGATCCAAGAACGACCCCTCGTCGAGGAAGTTGAGTTAATTGAGGCAAACCCCAACTACGCGTTTATACGGCATCCGAATGGGAGAGAAGATACCGTATCCATCAGGGACCTGGCACCGGCGGGACGTAGCAATACGGATGACACGAATCACTATGAACCCCCCGTACCCAGTCCGCCAATCAATTCCACCCCGCTAACGGACGACTCAGAACCCGCTGAGATCCGCCGACACACGGTCCCAACAGCTCCCGTCGAAGCGACTCAAGTCGAAGTCGAGAGAGGCCCACCTGTGTCAGTAACCTCCGAGACGAGTCCCCCTCTGAGAAGAAGCACTCGAATCAGATACCCAGCTCAACGCCTAAACTTGTAGACTCTTCTTTCTTCCAAAATATCTTGAACTTGTCGTTTTGTTTCTTACCGTGCAAAGTATCACGTATTATAAAAGAAGAGGAATGTAATGAGTCTTTACTAATTATTGTTTTCTGTGTAACAAGTCTTTACTAATTATTGTTTTCTGTGTAACAAGTCTTTACTAATTATTGTTTTCTGTGATCACGTATTATAAAAGAAGAGAGGAATGTAATGAGTCTTTACTAATTATTGTTTTCTGTGTAACAAGTCTTTACTAATTATTGTTTTCTGTGTTTCAGATCTATGCTATGTTTATGTTGAATAAAGCCTCAAATTGGCCTTTACTTTATCTTTAGCCCGCTAACAAACGCGGCACCACAAACACAAAATGCTATATGTTGACCAGGAAAATATGTTTTCATGTTTTCCTAATGAATAACCTAACCTAACATGATGACTGATAACTAAATGAAGAGCTGAAGAGCAAAAAAAATCAATATATCGTGAATATGGCTACTAAATGAGGAGCGAAAAAATAAAAAAAATGGTGAATCATTTGATAAAAACTAGATATTTTCAAGTGAAGATATCTCAAAATATAATCGTTTGCGCAGGAAACGAATGTCAGATCCCGTGCAAAACGACTAAAAGTTGACCAGTGAAATATGTTTTAATCGAAAAACACGTTGTGTGCTAAAACGAATATTACCCCTGAAGCCGAACTGTTTTGTTTACATTTGACGTCATAAACTCAAGTTGCCGTGTTCTTTTGGTCCACAAACCCGACTTGGACACTTGGTCAACTACAAATGCCAAGGACCTAAACCTACATCTGAGGTTCTGACTAAGGCTTAAACTTCGAGCCGAAATTATGAACTTCGGTTGTTCAACCGAGAAGTTTTAGGCCTATTCACCTGACAAAATTTTTTTATTTTGTAGACTAACACCTGGACTTGGCGAATAATGGAAGAAAATGGTAGGCTACGTACGTTATCTTTTTTGGTAATTATGTATAAAGAGTCACTCAGTCATTTTACACACCAAAATGTATTTTATAGTAGTATTTGATGTGATTTGTTCAAATTTGACCTCCATTTCCCTCGGAAATGAGATCCAACGAAGTTATAGTACTTTGAAGTTTGGCTCATTTTCAAGGGAAATGGAGGTCAAAATCTAAGCAAAACACATCAAATATTACTAGAAAAATGTATTTGGGAATTAATTAACCTAACCCTAAAACTAACATAAGTGGAAATAGTAACCTAAAACTAACGAAAATATCATTACTTAACCTAACCTTTCAAAAGAAGGTTGGATAGTTTGATGTCTGCAAGGGACATCTGGTGATGGTGTTTAAGCCCATTTTTATTGCATGAATGGTACTAGTTTATTTCATATATATTATGTGCATTTGGGTGATAGATCCCACAGCTCAACACAGGTGTTGTGGGATATAGGGAGGCAGCATCTTGGGTTAGGGGATACTCTCTGTCCTTACACACCCTATTTAAAGAGATTCCTCTGCCGAGCGGTGCCCCCCATAGTACTGTGAGGTATTGAAAAACTCATGATCTTCACTTGCCCCACAAACACCTTTAAATGGGAGACCCAAAATGGGTGCACACACATTTCTACATTACTGTACAGTCTTTACAGCCACACCTACACTTTTCCTCCTAAGTATATATATTGTAGGGTTGCCAACTCCATGAAGTTTGAAAAAAAAGGACAAGAACATCAATTTCAATATACTGTCTACAAGGTTAGGGAAAGAAGTAAAATTTTATTTATAATTTATTACAATTTATATTGCATGCTTTTTTATAGCATATTTTCTTAAAGTAAATATTTTTATTGATATACAGATATTGACCCATTGAGTCATGCAGTGACAAAATTTATGGTAACAATATTTATTTTTAAATTTATACTTTTCCGCTACATGGAACGTTAACATTTAAGTGAAGAAATGAATTTATAAAGTGTTACTCGACTTAAGACTTTATAATTATTTCCTTTTAAACAAAAGTTTTGTTATAAAACTGTTGTTTGGAACAAGATTGTTATCAGAAAAAGACAAATGGCGTCCTTTCCGAACTCAAGAAAGGAAAAGGACAAAAATCTACAAAAAAGGACTGTCCTTTTCAAAAAAGGACGGTTGGTAACCCTAATATATTGTAATGTATATGGATGTAAATTGTGACTTGGTCCGCAATTGATATGGACCGTGACTTATTTTTGGTTGGCATGGTACTGGTATTGATGGGTACCATAATGAAATTGACTGGATTCTTTGGATCTGATATATATGCATGTCAGTTATAAATAGATACGTATAGTATGTAACATATTTGTGGATAGTAGCCTATTATGACTTTGATCCTCTGGATCCAGAGATTCTATCTTTAGTTTTAAATTGATAATTAATTAGTTTTAAATTGATAATTAATTAGTTTTGTAAAAATTGGTTATTGCCAATGTACAGGTAGTTTTTACATAGTGGAGCCACCTCGATGGGCTGAAGTGGCCCCTAGTGTGCCCACTATAAAAATTTCTTATGTTCTTAACCAATCATCAAGGGCATTCAGTTGGCCTAACAGGTTAATATTAGTTATTTCGCCTAAATATCTTCTGATCTTTTCGTATTAGGCACTCACTGTCACATTTTGGGCAAGTTAAGGATGGAGAATAAAGCTGTAATTGATAAATATCCAATGCTTTCTCTTCATCTAGGGCACATGACGAATCAAGTTCTCAAAGTCAAAAACCACATGAACAGTATGTCATAATTCTATCACAAACGCGACCAAACTGAATCTAATTACAAAAATAAAAATAGCCAGAACAGAAAATATCAAACTAATTAAGTCGCAGAGTAGCGAAAAAATACCCTAAGCCTAGCTCATATATCATATTTTTATGACGTTACTAGCAAATATTGGGAAGGTGGGAAAAAAATGCCGCAAAAATGTCATAATATTCAAATAGGGTCATTCTCTGTCAGATCAACCAGTGCCTAACACCCTCATCTCTCAGATTTTGCTGAAATTTGGTTTATAGGGAGTTTGTGGGCCCTGAATCCATTTCTGAAATTATAAGGTCAATCTGACCAACGGTTCAAGAGATATGACCTTGGGAAATTTGAGGTCACTTGCGAGGTCACTAACATTTGGCGACCCATAACTTGGGTAATAATGGTCACAATTATATAAAAGTATATATATTTAGAATCAGAAAACGACAAGGAATCCAAATATGCAAGTTTTAGAACTCTAGGTTGAAAAATAAAAAAGTTACACTGTAACCAAAATTTGAGGTCACGATTTGACCTCTGGGGTATCAAATGAGAATTTTTTTTTTAAATGTAAAAAATGAAGGCATAGGCATTGGCTATTAGAATCAGCAAAAAAAAGTTTGTTTATGTTAGTATTTTTCATGTAACTAACATATAAGTGAACACCATATTCATAAGTTGTGCGTCAATTCTACCTATTTTTTCACACTTAAGCTCATAATTTGACCTATAGAAATTAAAATTACATTTTTTTATAGATATAAAAACAAAGGCAAAAAATGTAAAATTGTATTTCACTGCTAATCTACACTGGCAATAATAGTTATAATAGTGAAAGGGGAAGACCTACTTAGAGGATTCATGTGCTAGCCTAATACAATTTTTGCATGCTCGATGCTCTCATCAATTTCTTTTTGTGGAAAAATGTATTGAATTCTGCTGCCTCCTCTTAGGGTAGGACAACTCATTACAGTTAATATATGATGTCCTGGCACTGCACATGAATCCTTGTTTGATGGATAATAATATGCACTTGATCCTGATGACCCAGAGGGATGTAGAAAGTTCACAGTGAAATCATCAAACTCTTCACAATATTCCTCCACAATTCCATACCAAACTTGCATGTCATAAATGCAGCCAACATACTCTCCTGGTTTGACACATTTTAGGTTACCAAGCATTGCAGGTTCATTAGTAAAATGACTTTTCCTTATTCTTTTCTTTTCTCCAATGCCACTTGAAATGGGATACACCATCAGTTCTTCCTTGTTTAGGGGAACAAATCTATGATATTTCTGAGTTCCAGGAATAGCCCTACTATCCTTGAATCGATGTTCCAACCGTTCTTCTGCATCTTTCAAATCAGCTGTAGTTACAAAGAAAAAATTTATCTTCTTGCTCAAGTTTTCTTCACAAAACTGAAACATGTGTTCTGGTGTAAGAATTTGCCTCTCTGTAGTTCTCTGCAAACTGGCACGAGCAGTAGCTCTTTTCACTGTTCCTCCAATCCCACATGCATTTTTGCCATGGGATGTAGCAAAGAAGTGCCATTCACAAGACAGACCAAAATCCTCTTCATGGTAACAGAGATTTGTGAAGTTGTATCTGTTCTTATATTGGCCAGCACATCCATCTGAGAAATAGTGCACCTTCTTCAATTGTGGGCATCTGAATTTAACATATGTCATAAGCTTCAATATGAATGAGTAAACCATTATAGTGTTGTGTTTTAGTGATGCAGATAAGAAACAGACACTAAAATGGCTAAGTTCCTGGTCTGCAGATGATCTATAATAGATGACAAAAGGGTGAACTGTACACTGTGAATTGTCCCAGTGAAACCCTTGGGCAGCATCCTGGACAATGAAAGAATAATTCTCAGAGAAATCACCTACTATAACTACCTCGCTCTGAGGTGGTAGTGTTTCTTTCAACTGCTTGAAGTACTGTGATTGTTGCTGAGCAACAAAGTGATGACGAACCATGCGGGATATTTTCATGCTTAGGGATGATAAGTATTCATGAAGTGGCTCCACCTTATCAACCATTGTACAACGGTCAACAGTCACCCATTGCTTGTAAGATATTTCATTTGGAGCTGATTTCACACTGTCAAGTAACTCAAGAAAATCCAGGACACCCTCTTCTCTTGGGCAATCATTGCAAAGTTGCATCATGCAAGTCTCTCTTTCTGTACTGCAGACACTGTAATCCATAAGATCCTTGTATGAAAGACCTCTTTCTCCCAATGCAGCCAGCTGCAATTTTGGATTTTGATGGTATGTGCAGACACAGACAGAATGAGTCCCACCACTACCGGCAAGCACACAATATGATGGCCGTAATTTTGCAAATGTGGAAAATCCTATTTTGGGATTCTTTTCATCATTTTTATATAGTTCAAACATCTCTCTTAAATTCCCGAGGACCAATCGTTTTTGCACCTTCATTGCACCTTCAGCACTGATAACTTTCACGCAATCCTTTTGGCCAGGACACATACGACTAACCTCTTCTGACTCATAGAATCTTCTAACTATATCTTTGTGTTCTTCAGATATCACTTTTCCTTTGCTCATTAGTGGAATCTTCGGAAGGATTCCATGTTCTGATTTAAGTGAACGGCTTCTTTTCACCATGTATGTTGTAGTTTGAAAGAAACTAGCTGTTTTTTCAATTGTGTATGGTGAGTGTGTCAATATTTGTAGTTTGTGATGGTGACATTTGCTCTCCAGGAATGACTGTTTCAATTCATTCATTAATTTGTCTAGATGTTTTTCAGATTTAGTTTCAGGTTTTGAAGTATCACTTACCTCCTCGGTAATTTGAACACCATAACTGAGTTCTAGCCTCTCCTTCAGGTGTTTCTGAGCAGATGATAGCTTACCACGAGCCTTGCGCTTTTTCTGGCTTAATGACAGCCCTTCTGAAAAGAACAGAAAAAAAGGTTTCACACACCTGAATATTAGTAATTAAATATTAATTATAGTACCTTAAATGCTATATAATTGGCTATATAGTAGATCAAACAGACCTTGTAGTAAAGTATAAGTTATTATATTAATTTATTACTTACTTTTTTTAACTGGTGTTTGGTCCAGAAATGCTAGAACTGGTTCAACTGAAGTTGAAGGATTTTCCTTTATCAAGCAATCACTGTCATTGTCCAGATCTTGAATTGAAGAGATGTTACTCAAGCCACTGATAGTAGATGATTCATTTGAATCCTGCTCAGACTCGTTGTTTTCAGTGGTACTAAGTATAGTGGGGTTTTTCATTATCAGTGTCCAGCAGTTCACACACAACAATGAGTCTTTTTTCACTCTTCCAGCACATTTTTCAACAAGTACATCAGTCACTTTTCTAAGATTGATTGTTATGCGTTTCTTGTGTTTTTGAATAGGGTCCTGGCAGTATTTCAAGTGCCGAACCATTGTATTTTGATCTGTAAAGATATAGGATTTACAATTAGGTAATATATATTTTTTAGAAAATATATAGCTATACACACTTAATATTTTAGGCCTTGATAGTCTCTGAGGCTCATTAAAACACCATACCCACCAGCCACCCACAGTGCTGGCTGGAACTGTACTAACCTGTAGACAAGGAATTTTGCAACTATCTGTGTTGATTCTGCACTTAGACAAGTAGCAACATGTTTCAACAGGTTTGTTTAGGCTACATGTGAGCTTAGTCTTCCCCTTTCACTATTATAACTATTATTGCCAGTGTAGATTAGCAGTGAAATACAATTTTTATTAAATTCTTGGAGCTTGAGGTCAAATTGATAGCTAAGATATAAAAATTCCTTGAAATGACAAGCAATTTATAAATATGGTGTTCACTTATAAGTTAGTTACATGAAAAGTACCAACATAAACAAACTTTTTATGATTGTTTCTATTAGTCAAGAACTCTGACTTTGTTTTTTATATCTATAAAAAATGTAATTTTAATTTCTATAGGTCAAATTATGAGCTTAAGTGTGAAAAAATAGGTAGAATTGACGCACAACTTATGAATATGGTGTTCACTTATATGTTAGTTACATGAAAAATACTAACATAAACAAACTTTTTTTTGCTGATTCTAATAGCCAATGCCTATGCCTTCATTTTTTACATTTAAAAAAAAAATTCTCATTTGATACCCCAGAGGTCAAATCGTGACCTCAAATTTTGGTTACAGTGTAACTTTTTTATTTTTCAACCTAGAGTTCTAAAACTTGCATATTTGGATTCCTTGTCGTTTTCTGATTCTAAATATATATACTTTTATATAATTATGACAATTATTACCCAAGTTATGGCTCGCCAAATGTTAGTAACCTCGCGAGTGACCTCAAATTGCCCGAGGTCATATCTCTTGAACCGTTGGTCGGATTGACCTTATAATTTCAGAAATGGATTCAGGGCTCACAAACTCCCTATAAACCAAATTTCAGCAAAATATGAGAGATGAGGGTGTTAATTTCAATTTTTTTTGGTTGATCTGACAGAGAATGACCCAATATACATAATTTGGTAAGGACGCATCTGCGAACATAGTGACTTATATCAAAATGATGAGAAAATTATGCTTTAATATTTTATAATTATATTTGCTTTTGATATTCTGAGTGCGATGAAACTCCTATTATCCCTTTTTTTTTTTTTTTTTTTACATAAACTGACAGCCCAGTTACTGTACTGAGGCAGCTCCTAGGTTGGCAGATTTTAGGTTAGATAAATTGAGGCTAACCAAGCGTAGTTTAAGAATATGGATTCCCACATTACATTACATTACATTAATAGGGTCATTCCATGTCAGTTCAACAGCGAAAAAAATATGACTATCACCAATGTTTTTGAAAATTGGTATACTTATAGATCTCTGTGAGAAAAATAGAATGACATTTGTTTCAACACTCTAGGTCATATGGTTCCGGAGATATAGCCCTTTGAAGTTTGTAAAAAAAAAAGTAAATTTCCAAGGTCATACCATATTTTAACATGAAATATCTCGGCTCCTATTGCACTTACAGAGACCATTTAAACACTATTTTAAAGCTTTTAAGCAGATCTACAACTGTTTCTATTCATATTTTACCTCAGTGGTAAAAAAAAAAGTTGATCTTATTTTTGACCTTTGACCTTGTGTAGGTCATTTGATGTCACAACTGATTTTTGGTAAATTAGTTTTCTCTGCTTTGTTCGAATCTGATACCCATTTCTTGTGCAAATGAATAGAAACTATTTTTTTTCCATTCCAAAATACAGTGTGTTTCTACTCATTTGCACAAGAAATGTGTGTCAAATTCGAACAAAGCAGAGAAAACTACACCAGGAAAATGTAATTCTGATAAAAAACTAACCAAACTAACTTGCTAACAGGTAAGGTTAGGTTGGGTTAGGCAATACTAAGCCATGTGAAGATTAATAAAACTTACCTGGAATGGGTTTCACTGTTCTGGATGATAGAGCTTTGCTACTTCCTTTAGGAAGGTGTGAAGGCACTCTTCCGTTCGATGTTCACTTATGAACATATATCGGGCTAGGTACTGCGAGTAGTGGACGTTTTTATTCCCAGGACGAAGCACCCATCGTTTGATGTCCTTCCACAAACATTCAATGTTCTGCATGTGGGCGCCTGTTTCCTGGTCCACAAAGTAGTTAGCACTATGATTTGATGGTGGAATGCAAATACCTGAGATTCCTTAGTTCACTATAAGCTCTCCAGCAGTCACTGTGGATGCGAGTTCCTGGTTTACACACACACACACACACACACACACACACGCACGGAGTCTCCACGTAAAAATTATATACTAAATGAATTTTATAACTGTGCACTAGCACAAAAAATGATTAGTACCATCGTAAAGAGCATGAAAAATAGTGCTAGTGAAACACAACCTCTCATTTCTCGTTAGCCCCTGTGTCCAGCCAAATATTAACCTGATTTTTTTCTCCTTTCACCCAATCTTGGGTACACATGTCTACCTTAACCTAAAACAAGAATTTTAGTGTTGATTAAGTTAGTATAGATCAGGGGTTAAAACTGGTATTGAAATACTGGTATTAATACCGGTATTGAAGAAGTACAAATAATACCGATATTATAGGTTTTCGGTATTGACAAAAATTGCTATTGTAAAATTTAGGCAATTTAGTCCTCCAATGGGCAAATAAACTGTTTTTGGAGGATTCGGAGAAAAAAAAGTTTCAGGGTATTTTGCAGTTAACCTCTTTTTTTCGTTTTCTATTCCTTTCTATCAAAGAAAACTATTTATTGCACTAGCTTTAAGAGTGATTCATTCAACTGTAGCCATTTCTTCAACAGAGTGGGAAATTATTGAAAACCTTTATGACACCTTACGTCCTGTTGAAATAATTCTTAAAGGGTTATGCTCGAAAGATGCATCACTCCTGACAGCTGAATCATCAATGAAATTTATTTCAAAGAAACTAGGAGAGAAAAATAATCCAATAGCAAAAGAGTTGAAAGATTGTCTTAGAAATCGTTACATTTCAAGAAGACAGCAAGACATTGTAGGTTTAATCAAATATCTTCATAATCCCGAAGTTTTAAAAGTTCAAGAAGAGGAAAGTTTTTCTGTTCCATCAAAATTAGTTCTCAAAAGAACTGCAGAAAGGCTCCATAAAAGACTTTTCCCTAAGAATGTGGTTGATTTGGAGATAGAAATGGAAGAACAGGAATTTCCATGTAACCCTGAAAATGTAGCTGCAAATAAGACAAGTGGAAGCAGATTCATTACTGAGTGAATACATGCAAGAAATGGACAAACTAGGAAAAGTGCCATCTAAAAAAAATTCCATTGATTTTGATGTTACTAATGAATTTAAAAGCTTGGAAGTTACTTTACAGAGAAGTGAGAATTTAGAGAAGCTGTACAAGGCACTGCTTTCAATTAAACCTGCAAGTGCAGAATCAGAAAGAGCCTTTTCTGCTGCAGGCCTATTTCTGACGAAACTGAGATCAAGTCTATCTGAACAATCCAATCCCTAGATGCTCTTAGTTTGATTTTGAAAGTATGCTTTGAGGAAACAAAGAAATAAATATTTAGATACTAATAATTTCTATCTACCCCAGTAGTTGTATAATAATATGCTAAAAAAAAATTCAAATAATATTTTTATTACAATTTAGTAATTTACTGTATAAACTTTTTCGAATAGACTGCCATCTATTTGGAGTTGGGTCATTAATTTATAGTAAATATGGTGAATACTGCAAGTCCCTCAGACTTGTGCGAGGGTTGGTAAGGTGGCACCATAATAAATCAAAATAAATTATTTTTTTCATAATACCGGTATCAATACCGGGATTAGCATAATTGCCTCCAAATACCGGTATTGAAAATTTTTGGTATTATGCAAGCACTAGTATAGATGCTACAACCATTTCAGTGGACCATACCCACCTCCATTTTGACAAAGTACCTTTTTCTACCAAACTTTGGAGCACCGTATCTTTGGAACTGTTTGAGCTAGAGTGTTGAGAAAAATACCATTAGATTTTTCTTACTGATATATAATGTCTGCTAATTTTCAAAAAAATTGGTAATTATCTAACCTAACCTAATCCAGTTATTTGGTTGAATAAGTATCCAGCCCTATTACACTGGTATGCATCAATTTTGCTGTCAAGGGTTTTGTAAGTGATTCTTATAGAGTTTTTCCTGCTGATTTCGAATCTGCAATCCGTTTTTCTCAATCAGCTCAGGTTATCCGGCTATGGCCTCATAAGTAAAATAGAATTTTTCATGATTTTGTCAAAGCAGAATTGGAACAGTAACATCTATCATCACTTGTTTCACTTGTATAATATCTTTTTTTACTTTTCAGGCATATAGATAAAATATTTCATAATGAATAGAGCGTGTAAAAATGATCCCAATAGATTCTGCTACATATGTGGGACGGTTACCATGCCAAATAACCAGTCCCAAATCACTAAATTTGTGAAGACAATGTATAGAGCATACTTTGGAATTAAGCTAGGGGACCAGGACAAAAATTTCGCCCCTCATATGTGCTGCAAGACGTGCATTGAAAATTTGAGAAGATGGAGCAAAGGCAGAGTGAAATCTTTGCCTTTTGGAATTCCCATGATTTGGAGAGAAGGAAAGGATCACGTGACAGATTGCTATTTCTGCATGACAAACCTCCAAGGTGGGCTTATAAATTTATTTTTCTTAAATATTTTGAAATCCTCGTATGAAACTTGACATAATATTCACCATAATGTAATATTCACCATATATAGCATAATATTCACCATAATGGTAATCATACATTTACATATACATAGTTATAGAAAATACATTTACACATACATATTGTTATACAAGTTACATTTACATATACAATGATTGTATATTTTCTTTCTTTTTCATTCATATTGTCCCTGAAGGGACAATATGAATGAAAAAGAAAGAAAATATAGACTCCATCGACCTATTTCATATCTTACAGACGGCAGCCTTCCCTCACGAGCTGCCACTGTCTGAATGCTTCTTCTATTTCATATGCAAGTTTTATATCCATGTTTCTGTGTTTCTATTTTCAGGAGTTAACAAGAAGAATAAACACATTGTTGTATACCCTGACATTCCTTCTGCTATGAGACCTGTACCCCATGGTCCTGGAATTCCAATACCTGACCCACCTCAAAACCTGGACTTCGATGATTCTGATGATGAATCAATGACCAGTCCCAGTCGTATATACCTCAAAATACCGCTTCAAACGAGCCGAGGCCTCTCACCCAGGCCAAACTTAATGATCTTACCAGGGATTTAGGACTTTCCAAATTAGCTGCCGAGATCTTGGGCTCACGACTTTGAGAGGACAACTTGCTGGCTCCGGGAACAACATTCTCCTGGGATAGGAAACGAGAGGAAGAATTCCGCAAGTTTTTTGCAGTGCACGAAAATACCTCTTCCTTAGTGTACTGCTGCAATGTTGAGGGGCTAATTGAATCCTTGGGCCTGCCATATAACGCATCAGAATGGAGGCTATTTATAGACTCGTCTAAACGAAGTTTGAAAGCAGTACTTCTCAACATTGGGAATAGGGTTGCATCAGTCCCTGTAGCACATTCCGTACAACTTACTGAGAGCTACGATAACATGAAAATTTTACTGGATGCTCTCATATATGACCAACATAACTGGAGGATCTGTGGAGATTTGAAGGTAATACTAATATCATAAGTAAACTATTGCTATTGACTATGTTGTTTTTCCAAAGGTTATTTGAGAGCGTATAAGAACACTTAACTTCCCCACAGAAGTGATACAGTCCAATGCATAGATTTTTTTTATCTGATAGAACAAATTCCCTAAATTCTTTAAATATTTTCATTTTTTTTCAGATTGTGGCATTTGTATTGGGAATGCAAGGGGGATACACGAAATACCCATGTTTCCTCTGCAAATGGGATAGCCGAGCGGATGAGAAGCACTATGCACAGTGTGAATGGGCATCCAGAGAGAATTTTGAACCTGGGTCGCATAATGTCGTTTCAGTGCCCCTTGTACCACCAACAAAAATTTTGCTCCCACCACTTCATATTAAGCTGGGCTTGATGAAAAATTTCATCAAATCAATGAATAAGGAGGGTTCAGCATTCCGATATCTTGAGAGTAAATTTCCTCATATATCTGATGCTAAACTAAATGCTGGGGTTTTTGATGGTCCTCAAATTCGAACTTTGATCAAGGATACTCAGTTCGAAAACGCAATGACTCCAACTGAGAAGAATGCCTGGCAGGCATTCAAATCAGTTGTCACTGATTTTCTTGGCAAGCGTAGAAGTCCAGAATACGAGTCCATTGTCGAAAACTTGATGGAAGCTTTCAAAGTTCATGGGTCGCGCATGTCCATAAAAATGCACTTTTTGTGGTCCCACTTGGACTATTTTCCTGAAAATTGCGGGGATTATAGTGAGGAACAGGGTGAATGATTTCACCAAGATATCAAAATAATGGAAGAGAGGTACCAGGGAAACTGGGATATCAATATGCTGGTGGACTATTGCTGGTGTTTGAAGCGAGACGTGCCCGAAGAAAAACAGATGGAAAGCCAAAAAAACTTCATTCCTTCCTCAATAAACTTTTTTCCATATTCATTGTATGAATAAAAGTATTTATTCACACAATGTATTCATTTTTCACGAGTGTTCTTATAATATTACTCGTATCTACAGTGTTTAAGCTAAAAAAAATCAATAAATTTAGGGATAAAATTGGACTTATAATAAATGGCCAATAGAGAAAAAACCTGACCTGATTGAGGAAAACCAATGTCATTTTCGAATTCAGCATGGTCGAATTATATAATATGAGTTGAAAAAAACCCTCACAGCAGACAAAAAAATTTCATATGCATACCAGTGTTATAAAATTTATTTTTTTTTGTATATTTCAGAGAATTATATGATATAGGTAATTTAAATTACATAATTAATTAATTTATATGGACATTCAAAACTGTGAAGAACTTAAACCTGCTATCCTGTTTAAAGGTATTAAAGCTATGTACGTATATAAGTACCTTATACTAGGCTATAGGTACTACCTATAGAATAAGTTCAGTTTTAAGAGTTAGATGAGTTTTAATAGAATTACTTAACTTTGTGTATTTATTCATTGTGTACAACAGTATATACCATACCCATGTGAAAATAAGCTTATTTAAACCTTGGAGCAAGGGTTTTTTTTGGCATCTGTAAATCAAACCACATTTTTTCTTGTTATAGACCTCTGAAACAAGATCAGTAGGTTCCAAATTTTATTTGTGCCATCTAAGCAAAAATAGCTTTTAACAGGGTTGGATACAATGAATATTTATAATTGTATTTTTAATATTGATCCTAATTTCCATTAATTATAATTGTAATTGATTCAAAATAAAATAAAAATAATTGTAATTGATTTTTGAGCTATAACTGATGTAATTGATCAATTAATGTGAATTGTTAAAAATTATACCCCTAGATCTGGCAGTCATACATCATCCAATGAAAATAAACCTTTGATAGTTTATTTAGTTATACTTAGATATAGATATACAGTATATTTTTATAGATACTGTATATATTTATTTTAGATATATATATTTAGATATATAGAATAGATAGTTATATTTGTGTAATTGTAATTAATTGATTCAGACAAAATTAATTGTAATTGAAATTGTGAAGTACAATACTAACTATAATTAATTTGAAGAAAAATAAAACAAATTGGGTACTTTTGCATTATCCTCTCAACACTATTTTTTTTTTATAATGGAAGGAAAATAAAGTACCAAAACCAAACCAACATTATATAAAAAAATTAGTGTTGGGAGGATAATCAGGCACAGATCCAGGGGGGTGGTCGAGGGGGTCTGGACCCCCCCCTGCTCACAGTGACCAACGATTTTTCGATTGCGTTTGTTTGCTCCTATATATGAAAAATAAGACCTGAAGACTTAAAATGGCTTAAGGTACGTGTATCCCAGTTGCCACAAAATTAATTTCCTTAAAAAGAATAAAGAAAAAAAAGTTTATGTCCGATCCTGAGACATTTCAGACCTGGCCTGGGTGTGTGAACAAGCAGGATTTTGATAACGGGAATATACTTCAAATCCATCTAAAGCTATCTTCAAATATGAAAATTTCCTACCGACATATCAGTAACGAGCCCCACCAAGACTGGACCCCCCTCTGCTTAAATTCCTGGATCCGCCCCTGATAATGCAAAAGAACCAAAAATTGTAATTGTTTCCATTTTGTGTAATTGAACCCAATCCTGGCTTTTAAGCTATGGTACATATGTTTTTTTCTTTTTAGATAAACATGGATTTCAGCAGTTTGAATATGGGCAGGTTCTGTTGTGACCCATTTAAAAACACAAAGGAAAAGTGAAAAAAGGTATTTGTGCATTGACTAAAAATTTGATTGATCAAAATCCTGAATTGAAACTAACCAATAATCATGAAGCATGTGCAACCTGTCGAAATATACTAGTAAATCATCCATCCCCAATGCCTAAATGTGAACCACTTGAAAAATCACCAGCCACCTCATCAAGTGCCCCATCTGAGCTAGAAACTGTTGGAGATGTAGTTGAAATGCAGTATGAGCTTAGTAAATTCAATGCTTCATTGGCCACACTTGATGAGACCCCAATAAAACCATGTAAACACTCTGACAGCGCTGGTTACGCAAAGAGAAAGTTGAGGAAAGTAGGAGTAGTTGTGAAAAGAAAGCTTGAACTTGCAACTAAACAACCAATTTCATGCAGTGACTCAGATGATACAGAACTGGAGATTCTTCAACAACTAAAAGAGAAATTTAATCAAGTGACAATTCTTACTATTCTACCAAAAAGATGGACACAAGTAAAGATCAGAGAAGAATTTAAGTGCTCAGATTACATGGCTAGGCAAGCAAAGAGTTTGGTGAGGGAGAAGGGAGTGCTTTCAACTCCTAATCTGTGTTTGGGGAAATGCATGAATAGTGAAACTGTTGCCAAAGTAATTGACTTCTACCATTCGCTAGATATGAGTAGACAAATGCCAGGGTTGAAAGACTGTTTCTATAAAAGGAGCTGATGGTAGGCGGGAAAGAAAACAAAAATTGCTAATCTTATGCAGCCTAAAAGAAGCATTTGAGCTTTTTCAAACAAACCATCCAACAATTAAAATAGGATTTTCAAAATTTGCAGAGCTTCAGCCAAAAGAATGTGTTGCCAGGTGCCAGTGGAACACATTTTGTCTGCATTTGCACTAAGTACCAGAATGTCAAACTCATGATGGCAGCAATAACCAGTGTTTTCCAAGTGGAGCAGTACCTTCCTGATAAGCCTAGCTCATCAACATGGGATGATGGGCTGGAGACAAATTATATTTGTCACTACAGGCATTGTCTAGCCCTCTTCCAATGTAATCCACTTCGGGAGATATGCTTCTTTGGGAAATGTGATCAATGCCCAAGAAAAGAGGCCTTCACAGACTGCAAGAAGCCAGATGAAATTTTTACAAGAAAGAAGAACTCTGCAAAGGTGAATTTCTTGTTATCAGTGACTTTGTGGAGAATTATGCTTTTATAGTTCAAGACGCAGTGCAATCATTCCATTGGAATAACTGCCAAGCTACAATATATCCTTTTGTAGTCTACTACCGACAAGACAATGAACTGATGCATAAAAGTTTTGTTGCAATTTCTGACTGCAACCAGCATGATGTAATAATATCCATTCACCTCTTCCAAACCCGTCTCATAAATTTTATTAAAGCATCCCATCAAATTACCAAAATCTTTTACTTAGTGATGGTTGTGCTACATAATATAAGGGTCATTCCATGTCAACTCAGCCACAAAATGGCACTTTTTGCACTCACCCCTTTCAATTTTGCTCATACTTGGCACAATAGCAGATATACATGCCAAACTTAAATTCCCAAATTATTAGAGTTGACTGACCTTTGGTTACTGAGATACAAGGTCACAAAGTTGTGACATTTTGACCTTTTTTGCGTTAAATGACTATTTTCAAAACGGTGTAACTAAAAAACTATTAAAGCTAGAGCATTGATTTTGGTCTCATTTTAAAGCTCTTTAGTAGCCCCTTGTTTATTGTCTCTTGTTAAATATCTCTACTGTGAAAAATAAAAAAATCCCTTCAAAAGTTGACCTTTGACCTTGAATAGAAAATAAAATACCTTCTCCTAAAAAATTCAATTTTTTTACATTAATACCTTGAGTCATGTACAACAAAATCCCAAGAAGCTGTAAGTGGCTGATAACTAGTTCAATGTATAAAAAATAAATGAAGTTGGCATCATTCTTCAATTTTAGATTTTTTTTGTCAGTTCATTTATTTAAAAGTTCTGTTCTGATATAGTGTCAGTGAAGACTTAGTTCAACTTAACATTATTAGTTCAAAAACCTTTTTGTGACCTGTGCCAAAAGAAGTCTTTTAAAAGACAACCAGGGTTAAACCCCTCGACAGCCCCAAATCTACTGGAGTAGCGCTGATCCAAAGGCCCAACTAGTATATAAGTACTGTCAACTTTACAGAGTTGACTCCTGACTTCAAGTTAAAGTTAATTTATTTTTACTAAATACACGTATAAAAATTTATTTAATAATTCATTAATTGTTCATTGTTTTCTTTTCAGGATTTTCTTTGTGCTTTTGTGATTTCAGAGTACAAACATGGAACATTTAAAACTGAAACAGAAGTGTGCTGATCCTTTGCTGCGTCACAAAGTTAATTTATTTTTACTAAATACATGTATAAAAATTTATTTAATAATTCATTAATTGTTCATTGTTTTCTTTTCAGGATTTTCTTTGTGCTTTTGTGATTTCAGAGTACAAACATGGAACATTTAAAACTGAAACAGAAGTGTGCTGATCCTTTGCTGCGTCACAAAGGTCAGTGTCGAAAGAAGAGTTTGAGAATTGTACCACAGGAACTTGTAAATAAGTTTCCCGATCTGCACTTAACACTACATCACAGACTTTGTAAGCAGTGTAGAGAACATCTTGAGTCCTTGCCTGAGAAAGGAATAGGCACTTTGAATTCAGACATAAATGATGATTCTTCTTGTAGTAGTGAACCACCTGAAGATCTTGAGAAAATTGAAAATGTTGACAATAGTGATGCATCAACTTCAGAGCAAAACCATGAGATGTGTACTTTGAATGCTTCTTTTGTTTCAATTGGTGAATCACCCATAAAAAAGAGAAAGCTTATAGAGCAAAAGGGTCATTCTCTGTCAGATCAACCAGTGCCTAACACCCTCATCTCTCAGATTTTGCTGAAATTTGGTTTATAGGGAGTTTGTGGGCCCTGAATCCATTTCTGAAATTATAAGGTCAATCCGACCAACGGTTCAAGAGATATGACCTCGGGAAATTTGAGGTCACTTGCGAGGTCACTAACATTTGGCAACCCATAACTTGGGTAATAATGGTCACAATTATATAAAAGTATATATATTTAGAATCAGAAAAGGACAAGGAATCCAAATATGCAAGTTTTAGAACTCTAGGTTGAAAAGTAAAAAAGTTACACTGTAACCAAAATTTGAGGTCACGATTTGACCTCTGGGGTATCAAATGAGAATTTTTTTTTTAAATGTAAAAAATGAAGGCATAGGCATTGGCTATTAGAATCAGCAAAAAAAAGTTTGTTTGTTAGTATTTTTCATGTAACTAACATATAAGTGAACACCATATTCATAAGTTGTGCGTCAATTCTACCTATTTTTTCACACTTAAGCTCATAATTTGACCTATAGAAATTAAAATTACATTTTTTTATAGATATAAAAACAAAGGCAAAAAATGTAAAATTGTATTTCACTGCTAATCTACACTGGCAATAATAGTTATAATAGTGAAAGGGGAAGACCTACTTAGAGGATTCATGTGCTAGCCTAATACAATTTTTGCATGCTCGATGCTCTCATCAATTTCTTTTTGTGGAAAAATGTATTGAATTCTGCTGCCTCCTCTTAGGGTAGGACAACTCATTACAGTTAATATATGATGTCCTGGCACTGCACATGAATCCTTGTTTGATGGATAATAATATGCACTTGATCCTGATGACCCAGAGGGATGTAGAAAGTTCACAGTGAAATCATCAAACTCTTCACAATATTCCTCCACAATTCCATACCAAACTTGCATGTCATAAATGCAGCCAACATACTCTCCTGGTTTGACACATTTTAGGTTACCAAGCATTGCAGGTTCATTAGTAAAATGACTTTTCCTTATTCTTTTCTTTTCTCCAATGCCACTTGAAATGGGATACACCATCAGTTCTTCCTTGTTTACGGGAACAAATCTATGATATTTCTGAGTTCCATGAATAGCCCTACTATCCTTGAATCGATGTTCCAACCGTTCTTCTGCATCTTTCAAATCAGCTGTAGTTACAAAGAAAAAATTTATCTTCTTGCTCAAGTTTTCTTCACAAAACTGAAACATGTGTTCTGGTGTAAGAATTTGCCTCTCTGTAGTTCTCTGCAAACTGGCACGAGCAGTAGCTCTTTTCACTGTTCCTCCAATCCCATCACATGCATTTTTGCCATGGGATGTAGCAAAGAAGTGCCATTCACATGACAGACCAAAATCCTCTTCATGATAACAGAGATTTGTGAAGTTGTATCTGTTCTTATATTGGCCAGCACATCCATCTGAGAAATAGTGCACCTTCTTCAATTGTGGGCATCTGAATTTAACATATGTCATAAGCTTCAATATGAATGAGTAAACCATTATAGTGTTGTGTTTTAGTGATGCAGATAAGAAACAGACACTAAAATGGCTAAGTTCCTGGTCTGCAGATGATCTATAATAGATGACAAAAGGGTGAACTGTACACTGTGAATTGTCCCAGTGAAACCCTTGGGCAGCATCCTGGACAATGAAAGAATAATTCTCAGAGAAATCACCTACTATAACTACCTCGCTCTGAGGTGGTAGTGTTTCTTTCAACTGCTTGAAGTACTGTGATTGTTGCTGAGCAACAAAGTGATGACGAACCATGCAGGATATTTTCATGCTTAGGGATGATAAGTATTCATGAAGTGGCTCCACCTTATCAACCATTGTACAACGGTCAACAGTCACCCATTGCTTGTAAGATATTTCATTTGGAGCTGATTTCACACTGTCAAGTAACTCAAGAAAATCCAGGACACCCTCTTCTCTTGGGCAATCATTGCAAAGTTGCATCATGCAAGTCTCTCTTTCTGTACTGCAGACACTGTAATCCATAAGATCCTTGTATGAAAGACCTCTTTCTCCCAATGCAGCCAGCTGCAATTTTGGATTTTGATGGTATGTGCAGACACAGACAGAATGAATCCCACCACTACTGGCAAGCACACAATATGATGGCCGTAATTTTGCAAATGTGGAAAATCCTATTTTGGGATTCTTTTCATCATTTTTATATAGTTCAAACATCTCTCTTAAATTCCCGAGGACCAATCGTTTTTGCACCTTCATTGCACCTTCAGCACTGATAACTTTCACGCAATCCTTTTGGCCAGGACACATACGACTAACCTCTTCTGACTCATAGAATCTTCTAACTATATCTTTGTGTTCTTCAGATATCACTTTTCCTTTGCTCATTAGTGGAATCTTCGGAAGGATTCCATGTTCTGATTTAAGTGAACGGCTTCTTTTCACCATGTATGTTGTAGTTTGAAAGAAACTAGCTGTTTTTTCAATTGTGTATGGTGAGAGTGTCAATATTTGTAGTTTGTGATGGTGACATTTGCTCTCCAGGAATGACTGTTTCAATTCATTCATTAATTTGTCTAGATGTTTTTCAGATTTAGTTTCAGGTTTTGAAGTATCACTTACCTCCTCGGTAATTTGAACACCATAACTGAGTTCTAGCCTCTCCTTCAGGTGTTTCTGAGCAGATGATAGCTTACCACGAGCCTTGCACTTTTTCTGGCTTAATGACAGCCCTTCTGAAAAGAACAGAAAAAAAAGTTTCACACACCTGAATATTAGTAATTAAATATTAATTATAGTACCTTAAATGCTATATAATTGGCTATATAGTAGATCAAACAGACCTTGTAGTAAAGTATAAGTTATTATATTAATTTATTACTTACTTTTTTTAACTGGTGTTTGGTCCAGAAATGCTAGAACTGGTTCAACTGAAGTTGAAGGATTTTCCTTTATCAAGCAATCACTGTCATTGTCCAGATCTTGAATTGAAGAGATGTTACTCAAGCCACTGATAGTAGATGATTCATTTGAATCCTGCTCAGACTCGTTGTTTTCAGTGGTACTAAGTATAGTGGGGTTTTTCATTATCAGTGTCCAGCAGTTCACACACAACAATGAGTCTTTTTTCACTCTTCCAGCACATTTTTCAACAAGTACATCCGTCACTTTTCTAAGATTGATTGTTATGCGTTTCTTGTGTTTTTGAATAGGGTCCTGGCAGTATTTCAAGTGCCGAACCATTGTATTTTGATCTGTAAAGATATAGGATTTACAATTAGGTAATATATATTTTTTAGAAAATATAGCTATACACACTTAATATTTTAGGCCTTGATAGTCTCTGAGGCTCATTAAAACACCATACCCACCAGCACCCACAGTGCTGGCTGGAACTGTACTAACCTGTAGACAAGGAATTTTGCAACTATCTGTGTTGATTCTGCACTTAGACAAGTAGCAACATGTTTCAACAGGTTTGTTTAGGCTACATGTGAGCTTAGTCTTCCCCTTTCACTATTATAACTATTATTGCCAGTGTAGATTAGCAGTGAAATACAATTTTTATTAAATTCTTGGAGCTTGAGGTCAAATTGATAGCTAAGATATAAAAATTCCTTGAAATGACAAGCAATTTATAAATATGGTGTTCACTTATAAGTTAGTTACATGAAAAGTACCAACATAAACAAACTTTTTATGATTGTTTCTATTAGTCAAGAACTCTGACTTTGTTTTTTATATCTATAAAAAATGTAATTTTAATTTCTATAGGTCAAATTATGAGCTTAAGTGTGAAAAAATAGGTAGAATTGACGCACAACTTATGAATATGGTGTTCACTTATATGTTAGTTACATGAAAAATACTAACATAAACAAACTTTTTTTTGCTGATTCTAATAGCCAATGCCTATGCCTTCATTTTTTACATTTAAAAAAAAAATTCTCATTTGATACCCCAGAGGTCAAATCGTGACCTCAAATTTTGGTTACAGTGTAACTTTTTTATTTTTCAACCTAGAGTTCTAAAACTTACATATTTGGATTCCTTGTCGTTTTCTGATTCTAAATATATATACTTTTATATAATTATGACAATTATTACCCAAGTTATGGCTCGCCAAATGTTAGTAACCTCGCGAGTGACCTCAAATTGCCCGAGGTCATATCTCTTGAACCGTTGGTCGGATTGACCTTATAATTTCAGAAATGGATTCAGGGCTCACAAACTCCCTATAAACCAAATTTCAGCAAAATATGAGAGATGAGGGTGTTAATTTCAATTTTTTTTGGTTGATCTGACAGAGAATGACCCAAAAGTCATATGGAGCTAAAAAACTAAGCAAGGTGACAGAGACAGTTAAGAAGAGAATGGAAACAGTTGCAGGAAAGAGATTTCTGACTCACAATTTAAGGAGCCATCTGGAGATGTAGACTGTTTAGAAATAATAAATCAACAAGGAAAAATTCAAAAATGAAAATACTAAAAGAAGTGATAAAATAAAAATCCTCACTGTATTGCCCAAAAGTTGGAGCATTAGGAAAATTGCCTCAGAATTTAACACAAGGCATACAGCATCTATTGCTAAAAAAATAGTTGAAGAAAAAGGTGTCCTTTCAGACCCAAATCCAAAGGGTGGAAAAGAATTAAACAGGATACTGTTGACGCTATTAAAGCATTTTATCTTTCAGAAGACATCAGTAGAACAATGCCAGGAAAGAAAGACTATTGTAGTATCATTGACAATGAAAGAGGAAGGATACATTTGCAAAAGCATCTTTTACTTTGCAATTTAAAAGAAGCCTATCATATTTTCAAAGAAAGAAATCCTTTGGTTAAGGTGGGATTCAGTAAATTTGCAGAATTGCGTCCAAAGCAGTGTGTTATTGCTGGAGCAACAGGAACTCACTCAGTATGTGTCTGTACAATTCATCAGAATGCCAAACTTATGTTTGTAGGAGCTGAATTAGAAAAACTAACTGCAAATGATGAACACCTATTAAGAATGTACGTCATTGTGTTGCCTTTATGGAATGCAATCCTGCCTCACAGAAATGCTGCCTCAGACAATGTGAACAATGTGGAGATGCATCAGATTTAAAAAACAGACTACTGGACATATTTACAAACAACTTCATTGATATCATAAATTTTAAAAAGTGGACCAATACAGATCAGTCAAATCTTGAATCAGTAGAACTGAATACAGATGAATATATTGACCAATTCTGTAACCAACTGAAAGAATACCAGATACATGACTTCAAGACAAAGATGCAAGCAACTTATTACCATGAAACAAAAATGTCTTTGAAAGATGGTGAGGTCCTTGCTGTGTGTGATTTTGCTGAAAATTATTCCTTTATTCTTCAAGATGAGGTTCAGAGCTTTCACTGGAACAATGAGATGGCTACTCTACATCCATTTGTTATTTACTATAAAAAGGAAGATGAGATTGCTCACCTTAGCTTTGTTATTATTTCAGAGTGTAACATCCATAACACAGTTGCTGTACATTTGTTTCAAAAGCATTGATAAAATTCCTAAAAGATAATATTTCATCCATCGGTTCCATCCACAAAATAATTTACTTTTCAGATGGGTGTGCAGGACAGTATAAGAACTGCAAAAACTTTTTGAATCTTTACCATCACAGAGATGATTTTGGAATTGAGGCAGAATGGAATTTTTTTGCAACAAGTCATGGAAAGGGACCCTGTGATGGTGTTGGAGGCACAGTTAAGAGATTAGCTGCAAAAGCTAGTCTACAACGACCTTATGATGAACAGATCCTTACTGCAGAACAGTTATATACATTTGCAAGTGAAAATATTATAAATATAAAATGCCATTTTTCAACCAATAAGAGCATGAAGAGGAAAGCCAACTTCTCCAAGAAAGACACTCAATTGCAAGGACTATTGCTGGTACACAGAAATTACACCATTTACAGCCAGTTTCATTGACTTCTCTTAAGGTTAAACATTATTCATTATCAGATTATTCAAATATTGAGAAAGTTACTGAAAAGGAAGAAGTTGTGACTGAGGAGAAAATACATGGTTTTGTTACTGCTGCATATGATGGCCATTGGTGGGTGGCATATGTGCTGGAAAAGATACCAGAGAATAGAGAAGTAAAAGTCACATTCCTTCATCCTCATGGCCCAAACCCATCATTTGTGTATCCTGGTCGACCAGATGAATTAATCTTACCATATTCAGATATTCTAACAAGTTGAGGCATCTACTACTAATGGACGAACATACAGGATTTGCAAAGAAGTTACTTTGAAGGCATCCAAAGCTTTGGCAGATCTACAGCACAGAAAGGTAAGAATTCAAAATTAAAATGGTCATGTAACTATATATACACTGCATACATTTTAAGTTGTGATAAATGGAAATCAATGAGCACTATACTTATACATATTGTATGTACATTTTAATATGTTACTTGTATTTGTTAATTAGGTAGCTATCTAGGTATACATTAAAATTGTTTTCTCTTCTAGAAATCACAATAAATTGGGTGGCCCACAAGAATCTTGTCAACTACTGAAAACCATCATATACATGCACAACATACAGGTGAGGTGGGTAAAGAACAAATATTTAAAAATAAGCATTTGCTTGTTTGTAGAAGGCTGCAGATAGTATGTAGATATGGGTTGTATTTGTAAGAGATTGAGCTGACCTTAGACAAAAATGGTTACTGACATACAAGGTCACAAAGTCATGAGTTTTTGACAATTTTTGTATAAAATGACTTTTTTCAAAATGTTGCTTGAATTCATTATTTTTTATACATTGAACTAGTTATCAGCCACTTACAGCTTCTTGGGATTTTGTTGTACATGACTGAAGGTATTAATGTAAAAAAATTGAATTTTTTAGGAGAAGGTATTTTTTTTTATTCGAGGTCAAAGGTCAACTTTGAAGGGATTTTTTATTTTTCACAGTAGAGATATTTAACAAGAGACAATAAACAAGGGGCTACTAAAGAGCTTTAAAATGAGACCAAAATCAATGCTCTAGCTTTAATAGTGTTTTAGTTACACCATTTTGAAAATAGTCATTTAACGCAAAAAAGGTCAAAATGTCACAACTTTGTGACCTTGTATCTCAGTAACCAAAGGTCAGTCAGCTCTAATAATTTGTGAATTTAAGTTTGGCATGTATATCTGCTATTGTGCCAAGTATGAGCAAAATTGAAAGGGGTGAGTGTTTTAGGTGGCTGACTTGACATGGAATGACCCATAAAAATCGCAAGAACTTTATAAACCTCTGCCATCATGAAGAAGATTTCGGAGTTGAGGCTGAATGGCATTTCTTTGCCCGAGTCACGGTAAAGGGCCATGTGATGGTATCAGCGGATCTGTGAAGAGGCTTGTGGCCAGGGCTAGCCTCCAAAGAATAGGAGGTGCCAAACCCATCCTTGATCCATTGGCCCTCTACAACTTTGCAGTCACCGCGCTTCAATCACTTTCACCTTCGTGACAGCAGAAGAGTATGAATCCCATCGATTGATGTTGGAAAAATGCTTCAAAAATGCAAAAACCATTCCAGGTATGCCTAATACAATTAATCCATTCCCCACTCCAGAAATATAATTTTAAAAGTTTTTTCTTGCAAATTTTTGTCATAGAAATTCGCCTCCAATCATCATGGAATTTCAAGGGTATAATTTAATGGAAACTTTGAATAATGATTGAATGTCAAAATATTCTGAAATTATATCCCATTTCTAAAACCTATGTTATTTTCAGGAACCCAGAAGATCCATTGCATCAAGCCAATCAGCGATGGACTGGTAGAAGTCCACTCATATTCTTCCTCGACTATATCCAGATCAGAAAGAGTCACCATTCTTCAGAGAAGCAACATCCCATTGGCATCTATGAAAGGCTATTGCTTAGCAGTCTATAATTCCCACTGGTATCTCGCCTGCATCTTAGATGTCAAGCCAGAGAGCAATGAGGTCAACTTGACCTTCCTTCACCCCCATGGACCTGCATGCTCATTTGTATATCCTTCCCCACCTGATGAACTTCTAGTTGATGCCAGTGATGTGCTGATGATTGTGAGTCCAGTTACCACAAATGGCAGGACATACACTTTGACCCGGTCAGAAATGAAGAAGGCCACATCTATGCTTGAGCATTTAGTAGTGTAACAGCCAACAGGTAATCTTTTTTGCCTCATCAATGTGATTTTTTTTACCAGCCTGTTTTTTTTTCTTTGATAATATTAGGTACCGTACACATATTTCATATGAAATGTCTGTAAGTTAGTTCAGTGGTACTTAAATTTTTTATTATCATTGTTTATTAAAACCATTATGTTTATTGTACCATTTATTATCTATTAATTATATTTTGTATTTAGGTTAGTATCTTAGCATTCCTATTTAAATTTGAGTCTTATTAGGCAGGACTGAAGTCTCTTTTAGGTTTTTCTTTCTTACTGTTTGCTGTTGAATAATGATCTCAGTTTTTGTCTAAGGTCAAATCTTTGGTAGGATAAATAATTACCTTGAAAGGCATATACAAATACTTTATTATTATAAATGTAACAATAATGGCTTCCATAAAATATATTGTAAATACCTAATAACTGCCTTTTTTAAACATAAAGTTATGTTGATGCCTCTTTTTTCATGGTTTCACCCAGCTAGACAAGAATTGGTTCTTATAACTCAATTGGTAAAAATAAAGGAATAGGTTATTTTAATATACATATTAAAAGGCAAATTGTCTTAAAAATAGCAGACATTATAGATCTCACTGAGACAAATCTAATGGTACTTTTCTCAACACTAGCTCAAACAGTTCCAAAGTTTGGTGGAAAAAAGTATTTGGTCAAAATGGAGTAGGTATGATCCACTGAAATGGCTGTAGCGTCTCTACTAACTTAATCAACACTAAAAATCTTGTTCTAGGTTAAGGTAGACATGTGTACCCAAAATTTGGTGAAAGGAGAAAAAAATTGGTTGTGACATCAAATGACCTACACAAGGTCAAGGTCAAAAATAAGATCAACTTTTTTCTTTGACCACTGAGGTAAAATATGAATAGAAACAAAGTTGTAGAACTGCTTAAAAGCTTTATAAAAGTGTTTAAATGGTCTCAATAATTGCAATAGGAGCTGAGATATTTCATGTTGAAATATGGTATGACCTTGGAAATTGACATTTTTTTTTACAAAATTCGAATGGCCATATCTCCGGAACCATATGACCTAGAGTGTTGAAACAAGTGCCATTCTGTTTTTCTCACCGAGATCTATAAATGTGCCAGCAAAAAATTGGTGGTCATGTTATTTTTCTACCCAAAATTCCGTTGAACTGACATGGAATGACCCATTACTATAAAAGGGTTTTACTTTGCACATTTTTTCAATATAGTAATTTTATGTAGCATTGTAGCTTACCTACATATAATATATGGGGCAATCTTTCATTTTAGGTACATAAAATTGAGACTATAAATAAGGCAAATAAAGGTTAATATTAATTTTAATGTCCCTTTTGTTTTTGATAGAAAGTTAATTTTCTGCTATTTTCATTTTTGATATGCATTGAACTATGTTTCTACATTCTTGGAAAGTCATTTTTTTTTTGAGGAAAAAAAAAAAAAAAAAAAAAAAAAAACTAAGATTTGGTAGAACACATCCACCAAACTCAATCATTCACTCGTCAAACCATCTTGTTCTGTCCTGTGTGTATGTAGTCATGTTGTTATCATTAGCCAATCAGCAGCTGCCTTATTGTCATGTAACACCCCTGTGCATGTCCAGCGCTGAAATTTGAATTAAGCAGTTGCTCCAGAATGGTTGTGTGTTAGTGTGTGCTCAAAGTCTGAGTGGGACTTTATTAAACAAGTTTTGAGGGACGATAGCGCTGCTGTTGCTATATTTTGAGCTCATGGCATGCTCAAGACCTCTCGTGTGTCCTCAGTGTGGTAATGAACTTAATTACCATGAAGCCTCCCATAATTAATGTAATTGCACTGATAATATTTCCAACTACTTACTGTCCAGGTCCTGATTTCATCATGGGGTACCCATGCCCAGTTAGGTCAACTGTACGCCCTTGACAATTGGTTGGTTAAGTTATGTTGTTATTGTTAGTTTTAACTGTACATTCTTGATGATTAGTTACTTTTACCATGAATATTAGATTATGTTAGGTCCAGGGTTGTGGAGTCGTGGAGTCAGTTATTTTTGGGTGGAGTTGGTACAAATCCCCGAACTCTGACTCCAAATCTTAAAACTACACTCATTTCCTTGAAATTTTCAATTGCATGTGGTTTCTCAGAATTTTCTAGGTGTGAAACTGCGCACGTTTTCTCGGAACATCCACCTGATAAGAATGTCTTTTTAACCCTTTGTCGTATTTTCAGACCAATTGGACACATTAACTTAAATTATTTTTTTTACCTACCTAAATCCTAACAATACTTCAGTGAGAAAAATGCATCTCTTTTATAACTTTGTATGTAGACATACACATTAGGCCCAGTTTTTATTTTGCTCAATAGATGGCGTGCGATTGATGATGTCACTAGCAATTTGAAGCATGGCATGTGCAGAAGCCACTTTTTTTCTGGTAAATGTTTACATTATTTTCTAATTTTTTTTTTTTTTTTTTTTTTTTTTTTTAACAATATAACGTCTGTTTAGGTTTTTTTTCTTCTTCTGATTATAAAGGAGCATTTTACCTGGTTATTTTTTAGCTAAGACTGCTTATATAATTTGTATAGGAGTTAATGCATAGTTCATATCCAATTAGACACAAAGTTACTAGAAGGTAAAAGTTTGTCAGGGAAAATTTCTGTATACATTTGTACACATTTAGCATAATTTCACATCTACAGAGCTCTTAAAAGTATATTTATAATACAGGGTGTACATAAAGTCAGGATCTATTTTTGTGAAATAATTATTTTTTTCTATTTTTGGGTCATTCTCTGTCAGATCAACCAAAAAAAATTGAAATTAACACCCTCATCTCTCATATTTTGCTGAAATTTGGTTTATAGGGAGTTTGTGAGCCCTGAATCCATTTCTGAAATTATAAGGTCAATCCGACCAACAGTTCAAGAGATATGACCTCGGGCAATTTGAGGTCACTCGCGAGGTTACTAACATTTGGCGAGCCATAACTTGGGTAATAATTGTCATAATTATATAAAAGTATATATATTTAGAATCAGAAAATGACAAGGAATCCAAATATGCAAGTTTTAGAACTCTAGGTTGAAAAATAAAAAAGTTACACTGTAACCAAAATTTGAGGTCACGATTTGACCTCTGGGGTATCAAATGAGAATTTTTTTTTTAAATGTAAAAAATGAAGGCATAGGCATTGGCTATTAGAATCAGCAAAAAAAAGTTTGTTTATGTTAGTATTTTTCATGTAACTAACATATAAGTGAACACCATATTCATAAGTTGTGCGTCAATTCTACCTATTTTTTCACACAAGCTCATAATTTGACCTATAGAAATTAAAATTACATTTTTTATAGATATAAAAAACAAAGTCAGAGTTCTTGACTAATAGAAACAATCATAAAAAGTTTGTTTATGTTGGTACTTTTCATGTAACTAACTTATAAGTGAACACCATATTATAAATTGCTTGTCATTTCAAGGAATTTTTATATCTTAGCTATCAATTTGACCTCAAGCTCCAAGAATTTAATAAAAATTGTATTTCACTGCTAATCTACACTGGCAATAATAGTTATAATAGTGAAAGGGAAGACTAAGCTCACATGTAGCCTAAACAAACCTGTTGAAACATGTTGCTACTTGTCTAAGTGCAGAATCAACACAGATAGTTGCAAAATTCCTTGTCTACAGGTTAGTACAGTTCCAGCCAGCACTGTGGGTGGCTGGTGGGTATGGTGTTTTAATGAGCCTCAGAGACTATCAAGGCCTAAAATATTAAGTGTGTATAGCTATATATTTTCTAAAAAATATATATTACCTAATTGTAAATCCTATATCTTTACAGATCAAAATACAATGGTTTGGCACTTGAAATACTGCCAGGACCCTATTCAAAAACAAGAAACGCATAACAATCAATCTTAGAAAAGTGACTGATGTACTTGTTGAAAAATGTGCTGGAAGAGTGAAAAAAGACTCATTGTTGTGTGTGAACTGCTGGACACTGATAATGAAAAACCCCACTATACTTAGTACCACTGAAAACAACGAGTCTGAGCAGGATTCAAATGAATCATCTACTATCAGTGGCTTGAGTAACATCTCTTCAATTCAAGATCTGGACAATGACAGTGATTGCTTGATAAAGGAAAATCCTTCAACTTCAGTTGAACCAGTTCTAGCATTTCTGGACCAAACACCAGTTAAAAAAAGTAAGTAATAAATTAATATAATAACTTATACTTTACTACAAGGTCTGTTTGATCTACTATATAGCCAATTATATAGCATTTAAGGTACTATAATTAATATTTAATTACTAATATTCAGGTGTGTGAAACCTTTTTTTCTGTTCTTTTCAGAAGGGCTGTCATTAAGCCAGAAAAAGCGCAAGGCTCGTGGTAAGCTATCATCTGCTCAGAAACACCTGAAGGAGAGGCTAGAACTCAGTTATGGTGTTCAAATTACCGAGGAGGTAAGTGATACTTCAAAACCTGAAACTAAATCTGAAAAACATCTAGACAAATTAATGAATGAATTGAAACAGTCATTCCTGGAGAGCAAATGTCACCATCACAAACTACAAATATTGACACACTCACCATACACAATTGAAAAAACAGCTAGTTTCTTTCAAACTACAACATACATGGTGAAAGAAGCCGTTCACTTAAATCAGAACATGGAATCCTTCCGAAGATTCCACTAATGAGCAAAGGAAAAGTGATATCTGAAGAACACAAAGATATAGTTAGAAGATTCTATGAGTCAGAAGAGGTTAGTCGTATGTGTCCTGGCCAAAAGGATTGCATGAAAGTTATCAGTGCTGAAGGTGCAATGAAGGTGCAAAAATGATTGGTCCTCAGGAATTTAAGAGAGATGTTTGAACTATATAAAAATGATGAAAAGAATCCCAAAATAGGATTTTCCACATTTGCAAAATTACGGCCATCATATTGTGTGCTTGCCGGTAGTGGTGGGACTCATTCTGTCTGTGTCTGCACATACCATCAAAATCCAAAATTGCAGCTGGCTGCATTGGGAGAAAGAGGTCTTTCATACAAGGATCTTATGGATTACAGTGTCTGCAGTACAGAAAGAGAGACTTGCATGATGCAACTTTGCAATGATTGCCCAAGAGAAGAGGGTGTCCTGGATTTTCTTGAGTTACTTGACAGTGTGAAATCAGCTCCAAATGAAATATCTTACAAGCAATGGGTGACTGTTGACCGTTGTACAATGGTTGATAAGGTGGAGCCACTTCATGAATACTTATCATCCCTAAGCATGAAAATATCCCGCATGGTTCGTCATCACTTTGTTGCTCAGCAACAATCACAGTACTTCAAGCAGTTGAAAGAAACACTACCACCTCAGAGCGAGGTAGTTATAGTAGGTGATTTCTCTGAGAATTATTCTTTCATTGTCTAGGATGCTGCCCAAGGGTTTCACTGGACAATTCACAGTGTACAGTTCACCCTTTTGTCATCTATTATAGATCATCTGCAGACCAGGAACTTAGCCATTTTAGTGTCTGTTTCTTATCTGCATCACTAAAACACAACACTATAATGGTTTACTCATTCATATTGAAGCTTATGACATATGTTAAATTCAGATGCCCACAATTGAAGAAGGTGCACTATTTCTCAGATGGATGTGTTGGCCAATATAAGAACAGATACAACTTCACAAATCTCTGTTACCATGAAGAGGATTTTGGTCTGTCTTGTGAATGGCACTTCTTTGCTACATCCCATGGCAAAAATGCATGTGATGGGATTGGAGGAACAGTGAAAAGAGCTACTGCTCGTGCCAGTTTGCAGAGAACTACAGAGAGGCAAATTCTTACACCAGAACACATGTTTTGTGTTTGTGAAGAAAACTTGAGCAAGAAGATAAATTTTTCTTTGTAACTACAGCTGATTTGAAAGATGCAGAAGAACGGTTGGAACATCGATTCAAGGATAGTAGGGCTATTCCTGGAACTCAGAAATATCATAGATTTGTTCCCCTAAACAAGGAAGAACTGATGGTGTATCCCATTTCAAGTGGCATTGGAGAAAAGAAAAGAATAAGGAAAAGTCATTTTACTAATGAACTTGCAATGCTTGGTAACCTAAAATGTGTCAAACCAGGAGAGTATGTTGGCTGCATTTATGACATGCAAGTTTGGTATGGAATTGTGGAGGAATATTGTGAAGAGTTTGATGATTTCACTGTGAACTTTCTACATCCCTCTGGGTCATCAGGATCAAGTGCATATTATTATCCATCAAACAAGGATTCATGTGCAGTGCCAGGACATCATATATTAACTGTAATGAGTTGTCCTACCACCCTAAGAGGAGGCAGCAGAATTCAATACATTTTTCCACAAAAAGAAATTGATGAGAGCATCGAGCATGCAAAAATTGTATTAGGCTAGCACATGAATCCTCTAAGTAGGTCTTCCCCTTTCACTATTATAACTATTATTGCCAGTGTAGATTAGCAGTGAAATACAATTTTACATTTTTGCCTTTGTTTTTATATCTATAAAAAAATGTAATTTTAATTTCTATAGGTCAAATTATGAGCTTAAGTGTGAAAAAATAGGTAGAATTGACGCACAACTTATGAATATGGTGTTCACTTATATGTTAGTTACATGAAAAATACTAACATAAACAAACTTTTTTTTGCTGATTCTAATAGCCAATGCCTATGCCTTCATTTTTTACATTTAAAAAAAATTCTCATTTGATACCCAGAGGTCAAATCGTGACCTCAAATTTTGGTTACAGTGTAACTTTTTTATTTTTCAACCTAGAGTTCTAAAACTTGCATATTTGGATTCCTTGTCGTTTTCTGATTCTAAATATATATACTTTTATATAATTGTGACCATTATTACCCAAGTTATGGGTCACCAAATGTTAGTGACCTCGCAAGTGACCTCAAATTTCCCGAGGTCATATCTCTTGAACCGTTGGTCGGATTGACCTTATAATTTCAGAAATGGATTCAGGGCCCACAAACTCCCTATAAACCAAATTTCAGCAAAATCTGAGAGATGAGGGTGTTAGGCACTGGTTGATCTGACAGAGAATGACCCTTTTCTTTTCAGAAGCCCTTAGAATGAATACAGAAGAGCGTGTGGCAATAGTAATTTGGTGAATCGAGGGAAAGAAATACAATGACATCAGAGAAGTTTAGAAGGAGATTTCATAAGCCGGGGCCAATAGACAAGACAATACGAAAATTGGTGAACAAATTTAAACGAACAGGATCTGTAAATGATGAAGCAAGATCAGGATGACCGTGTATGTCAGATCTTAGTGTGAATGCAGTATGTGGAATTATCACTGAGGAGCCACGTACATCCATTCGTGCTGCATCACACACACAGCCTCCCAATGTCATCTGTGCAAAAAATTCTGAAAGTTAATTTGCAGAAGAAAAGCTATCATTTGCAGGTTTTACATGATTTACATGAGGAAGATTTCCCTCGACGAAGTGCTGTGTGTGCTGATCTCGTAGAACAAATCTGGAGTAATAATTTAATGGACAACATTCTCTTTAGTGATGAAGCCACTTTCCATACGTGTGGAAAAGTAAATTACCATAACTGTCGAATTTGGGCAGATGAAAGACCGAATGATTTCGTCCAAAATTGGGAGAGAGACTCGCCTAAAGTTAATGTCTGGATGGGTTCAACAAAAGCTAAGGTTTATGGTCTTTTTTTCTTTGCTGAAGCTATAGTTACGGGGCTTATTTATCTGGACATGTTGCAGCAATTCCTTGAACCTCAGCTGATTGGGGATAGGATTGTTAGTACCGTCGTCTATCAACATGATGGTGCTCCTTATCACTATGCCAAAATTGTTCAGGATTATCTAAATGGACGTTTTTCCAAATTGCTGGATCGGACGCGGAAGCAATAGACCTTGGCCAGCGAGATCACCAGATTTAACCCCTTTAGATTTCTTTGCATGGGGCTTTATCAAATTGCACATCTATCAGACGAAGATTACGAGTCTTGAAAACTTACGTACATATATACGAACTGCTGCGGATAACATAAACCAGCAAATGCTCCAGAATATGTTTAGAAATGCTGCGGAACGATTTGAGCTGTGCAGGGATACTGATGGTTGTCACATCGAATCCTACTCTTAATTATTTAATAAATGTTACCACTTTATCATTTTATGATTGAATTCCATATAATTTCCAAGTGCTTCACAAAAATAGATCCTGACTTTATGTACACCCTGTATATACAGTAATATTATTGATGTGTGTAATTTATTTAGTAAACTATTAACTAATGTATATTAGGGTGGGTCGATTTTCCATATGTTTTGAAATCATAAGGTGAGTAAGTGCCCAGTAGTTAGGTTTGGTTGAGAAATGAACTCAAAATTTTTTTTAGAGTAAACGGATAAGGGCCTGCTTGTGGATTTGCAATTAAAGTTTGTTATGGTTTTTTACCCAATTTTCGTCGTACGCAATAGTTAAACTCGTCATTTTTGAAGACATAATATTAACTAATTATAGATGTAGCAACTCAATATCATTTTCTATCCTAAGAGGAGACAATGCCTAATGTATATCATGTGTTTTAATTGTAAAATGATAAAATTTTGTTGAAAAAACATGCGTTTTTGCTAATTTATTCACATATTTTGGCTACAAAACTTGAAAAAATACTTTCAAAAGGTGATAAATCCAAAAAAATCACATGTTCTCATGTAAAAAGAAAAACTATTCATATAAATCATCATAAGCCTCTGTCATTAATTTCACACTCCTCTCAACACTGAGAGTGAGAAGGCAAGTCTGGAATGTCTGGCTTAGTGGTAGTGTCCATGAATGACTGGATTTCTTCATCAGATAGGTGCTGTGTGGTAGGTGGTTCCATGACATCAGGGTCAGTGAGGTTGATGAGCTCATGCCAGTGATTTGTATTCCAATTCACCTGGGAAATTTTCTTCCCTGCTTCCTGTTTGCTCTCCATTCTATAAATGAAAATATAAATGCAAATATAAATATAAATGAAAAATAGTACTCAAATATTGCCGTTTCAATAATACAAACAAATTACCCACTTAAAGTGACAATTATAATATTTTTTCCATATTTTTTGGAGAATAACTCCGCTTTGGCAAAAAAAAAAAAAAAATTACAAGAAGTGCAAAATTTACCTGTGTCTGAGAGTGAGTATAGTCTGAAGCCCAAGATTCTTGATTCTGTCTTCTTCATCTTTCACCATGGCATAGAGGATGTTCTCAGGTTGGAGGCAGAAAACATTACCCTGGATGTTCTGCTTTACAATGCGTTTCACATCATCAAATGGAATCAGCCTCAGTTGGCTGATAGCAGAGAAGAGGATGCGAGGAGAATCATGCAGCTTAGAGGATGCCTTTATCTCAAACCATGCAGGAGCATAAACTCAAACAATGTAATGGACCAACTTTTTCAAATTCAGGTTTCATCTGTTGTCTCTTGTGTACAAACAAAGAAGTCGTATGGCAAGAGTTAACCATCTTGCATGGTTAAGTGGACTAATCCTCCAAGCAGCCCATCTGTCATCTCTTCCTGATCCGATCCCTCTGCAATACTCATACAGAAGCCTTTGATCATGACTGAGGTCTTTCAGTACTTCCTCTGGAATGTACCCTTCAATGATTGGAGTTTCCACAGCTTCAAACTGTACCTGAGGTTCATCCTGGATATCTTCTGCACACCTTTGCCCAAGGGGCCCGCTGAAACTTCTTGGGCCAATTGTCACTCCATCCATTTTTTTTGGAAAGAGCTTTTAGTGGGAGTTCATTCTGATGCAGTGCGCAACCAATAGTGTGCAGTTTCCTCCCTAGAGTTTCTTCAAGTTTTACCACTAAACCACTCTTTCAGCCAGTGTTGGTTGCAGTATTATCAAGAAGAATGGCTTGGATACTTTCAAGGCTATTATATTCTTCAAGAACACTGAATGTCTCCTGAGCAAGGACCTCACCAGTGGCGCCTATAACAGGAATTGTTCTGTGGGTCAAGTAGGTGCTAGGAGATTTTCCATCTTCATAGGTGAAGGTGAGGTGATGTTCTGCATCAACACACTTTCTGAGAACAGTTTCCCCTTCAGGTGTCTCTATTTCTTTGTAAGTCATGGTATTCTCGTCAACCTTCCCATCCACACCAACACAAATGAGCTGTCTCTTTTTCTCTGATTCCACACCCTCACTAACTACCCTAATTTGGGCTTTGGCCCTGTCTAATTTGCACTTGTTAGTCATGATGTGATTGATGTCAATTTCAGGTCACAGTAGGTGTTTGATGTCATGGAGCAAGGCATTCCCAAGAGCTGCGCCCAGATTTGATGAACATTCACCTCTGACAAGTTCCATAGCATATCTGGGAAACTTTAAAAGGCTGTAGTCTCCTGAAGGCCTCTTCCTAGGCTGCCATTCATCTTCTTCCTGAAAATAAATAGGAAATATTAATGTTTTCTGTTTATTTATTTAATTATTTATTTATTTATTTATTTATTTATTTATTTATTTTAATTATTTATTCATAATTATATATAATTAATATAAATAAAAGGAAACTAACCTCGCCACCAGATGAGTTGCTTGTAAGTCCAAGCAACTCTGTAGGCTGTATGAAAGATCCTACTAACTCAACTTCCTCCTGAGGTAGTACATGTTGCTGTTCTTGTTTGGCCTTCCTGTCTCTTTTGGCAGGCAGCTGTGTCCACTGAAGACAGCTGGTATGCACCCAAGTTGGGTAATTCCAGGACAAATAGACAAATGAAAGTGCCAAATGTACACTCCACCATCTCCAAAATTCATGAAACTTGGTGTGAGAGTTGGTTTTGGTCCAAATTACAAAAATCTGAATTTTTTTGAAAATTGGTCAAGTTGGTCAAATTTTATGGCTTGACCAAATTTTGGCCAAATGAAAAAAACTAACAATTTTCAAACGTAAATATCTCAGCTGCTAATTGTGGTAGCGTAATAAGTCTTAAATGATAAAATATGTAAAATTAACTGTAGTTTCTAAATATGTATCATTTTTTTAGGGTAACAAAAATAAAATTATGTTTTTTTGGAAAAAAATATCAATTTTTTTTTTTTTATTATTGTTTTTTATTTGGCAGTGAAGATATCATGTTTTGAAAAAAAGACCAAGAATAAAAAATGTTTATTTGATGTATGTACATAATAAGTAATAAAAAGTCAGCTTATAGTTTATTATAAGGCTCAAAACTGAGTTTGAAATTAAGTAATAAAAATTTTTTTCAGATGACGAAGATTTATTACAGACTTGTTGGTCCAAAAAAAGACAATTTTCAATTCATATAATAAATACATGTAGATAAACCAAAGGAGAAAAAATCTCTTAAAATATATATACAATGTACATGCATAACATCTCTTATATTTAGGGACAGAATATATTGACAATAATAATGTTTAATTTATAAAGCGCTTATCAGAGTATAAAATACTCTTCCTAATACTACACGTACACAAGTCTTTGAGAATGAATTAAGAGACAGTATTCTCATCCAGTGAATCCAAATTTTAGACACTAATAATATACTGTAATAATAAGAAAAAAGAATTTGAAAAGATTTTTATAACTATTAAGTAGATACACAAATCTTAGATAAAAATTTTAGAAATATTATATAGACAATCTTAAATAGTATACATTCGATATAATTTATTTTATCTTTGAAAAGTTATTTAATTCTTGAAGCGGAAAAATGTATTGTTTTCTTGTTCCTCCTCGTAAACTTGCTTCAATACTCCCAAATATATTTTCTGTTGGAACGTGACAAACATCATCTTGTGCAGGAAACGTATGAGGGACACACTCCCGAAGGATGGAGAAATTTTATCAGAAAATCATCATATTCACAGTCAAAGGACTGGACTAATCTGAGCCATAGTTTATTTTCATACATACAACCCACAAAAGAGCCTGTTTCAATTTCGCGTTGAGAGACAGTATTATGTTCTTGAACTGAAGCAGAAACTCTAATGAGCTCTTATTTCGACTGACTGTGCACTTTGAGAGAGTGGATAAACCTTCAACGAATTCTTGGAAATTGGGACAAAGCGATGTAATTGTTGAGTACCTTTGATAGAAGTAATAGGTTCACTCAGACGTTTTTGCAAAGAAAGCTCTACATCTACAACTTCGTAGAAGCCTTTATCTGTTTTTGTCCCGGCTTCAATCCAGCTGTAAAACAAATTCATAAATTTAGGTTGCGTGAAATAATCAAATATCAAATATTTTGTATATATGTATTCAAGTGCTGATGCTAATATTTAAAAACAGAAAACTACAAATTTGGCATTAAGAAACAAATGTCCTGAACGGAGTCTCTATTGTTTTATTACCTGTTTTAATAGGGCTTTCATCAAATAAAGGTAGAATATTGTCGCTGAGCAAATCTTTATTGAATTGCCTGTCTTGAACGAGAAATTCTTCCAATGGTGGTGGATTCATGGAATCGCTACTGCTTCGCTCCATAGATTCGTTAAGTATGTCTGGCTCAGGTATTGGCGCAGGTTCCGGCTCTCTGGATGAACGTTGAACATGTTCTAATACAATTGGCTTCTTTTTAATTGTGACATAGCAATTGCTGCATAGTAATTGATTTTCTTCCAAAATTCCATAGCTTGCAGCTGCCATGGCAGAGTTTACTTTTTGATGTTACAGAAAATTCTTCTTGTGTTTTTTCATAGGATCGCAACAAAATTTTGTGTTTTGAGGCATTTTAAGGGTTAGGTAAATTTACGTATACTAGAAAATTAGGTATATACTGAAAATCTTGAAAGAAAGCAAAAAATGATTAAAATTTGGAGGATTTTTTTTTTGTCATTTTTTTTTCATAATAATCGTCAATAAGCTGACTTTTTATTACTTATTATGGTGTACATACATCAAATAAACATTTTTTATTCTTGGTCTTTTTTTCGAAAAATGATATCTTCGCTGCCCCCCCAAAAAAAAAAAATAAAAAATTCCAAAAAATCATAATTTTATTTTTGTTACCCTAAAAAAATGATACATATTTAGAAACTACAGTTAATTTTACATATTTTATCGTTTAAGACTTACTACACTACCACAATTAGGAGCCAAGATATTTACGTTTGAAAATTATTGGGTTTTTCATTTGACCAAAATTTGGTCAAGCCATAAAATTTGACCAACTTGACCAATTTTCAAAAAAATTCAAGTGGCACCTTTGCATTTCGAGGGCAAACACAGATGATGTGTTCTTGTGTACACTTGTCCTTCTTACAGTATACTCTTGAATCACTGCAAGGCAAAATATCCAAAGAACAGGAACAGGCAGAAATATTAAAAAGTTTGTCCAAGTTAGCATCCAGATTTCGCATGACACTTGCCTTAGCATGCTTGCAATTAATGTCTTTCACAAGAGTGAGTAGGTCTTTAACCTTTCTGTCAGCCTTGGATTCACTGAAGACCAAATGGATTTTAAATCCTTGCTAACTTGCTGCACTAAGGCCCAAAAATCTGCGCCAGGGTTAGCATGATTAAGGTCATAATAGTATTGAATCAGCTGCCTGTAAGTGCTTGGTTCGGTCATTAATAATTCACAAGGACCACCTCCATACTTTTCTTCACTTTTCTTTCGGATCAGGTGTCTTGTTTTCGCTTTCGGCATTATTTATACCGGAAAATCTGAAACATAATGAAAAGTGTTAATGCGAATAGCAATATGTAAGAAATAAGCATGAATGGTCACAGGAAATATAATATTTTACCATTATTTTTTGATAAAGATGCATAATTAATAATTACTGTATATAAAAATACAAGCAAAATGTTGATACTTATGCTTATAGAAACAAGTTAATAATTTTGGGTTTGTTTTGGTTGCGCGTATGCCACATACAGGATTTTACGCATGAAGCGACAACAGAAAAAATTAAAAGCTAAATTTGCTGTATTCACTAGACATAGCAGCTCAGATGAATTTCTTCATTTGTACTATATATTAAAGCTCTCAGCATAAATTTACTCTCCCTCATTTTATATTTTTCTTTTTCAGAAACACATCACTATCAACAATCTTTGTGACGGTGCAGTGATTGAAGCCGAAATCTATGGTTTTTGAATATTTCTCAATCACTGATGATGGAAAGTTTTTTGTGTGCCAAGTGACCAAAGGTGATTAGGAGAAAACCTGTGGTGCCAAAATTAGCACTTACTTGGGTGAAGGAACCAGTGCCCCGAGCAGAGCATCGAATCTAAAGTGTCATCTACAATGCCATCATACCAAGGTGTTGAAGGTTGTCACTGAAAAGGATGCTGAAAGTAAGAAGAAGGATGATGCTCCTGGCCCAAGTTCTTCAAATCATCAAACTCTCATTACCAAGTATTTTGAGAGTGGAAAGGTTACTGTGTCCATGATGGCAGATAAATTCAAGGACTGCATCATTGAAATGGTGGTTAAGAATGCTGTCCCTCTGAGCTTGTTCTCTACCCCAGCTTTTGTCAGCTTGAACGGGGAAATGGCCCATAAACTTGGTGTTTCATTAGAAAGGAACAGTATTTGAAGTCTGGTACTGGAGGAGGCAAAAAAGCAGAAGCATGCAGTCAAGGAATTTCTTTGTGGATGGTTTGTTTTTCTGAAGATGGATGCCTGCACATGCCAGAGAGTTAATTACTTCGCGATCAACGTTCAACTTGTGGATGATTGAAAAGAAGTGGTCACACGCACATTGGCAGTAAGGGACACTGAAGCCCAACACACAAGTGACTATTTCCAACAACTAGTGATGGATGTTCTGGAAGAGTTCAACATTGGTAAAGAACAAGTCATCGATTGTGACTGACAATGCCACCAACATGATGAGCACCATCGAGAAGCTGAACAAAGATGAAGTGGTAGATGATTTTGATGATGAAGTTTCAGACAATGGTGGTGATATTTTAGATGAATTTGTGGATGCTGCTGCAAGGCTCTCCAAGATCCATCACATGCGATGTGGTGTCCATACGCTACAACTGGCAATTCATGATGGCTTGAGAGAAAAACATGTGGCCAGTCTTATTGGCAAGTTGTGAAATGTCATGGTGGCAATGTGCTGGAAAAGGGGTGATTTTGGATCAAGCAACTTGGTGGGGGAGTACATACTTGATGACTCAGCATGTTCTTGAACTGAAACCTTTCCTTAGTGACATGGCCAACCCAGATGTCACAGTGACTGAAGTTCAATGGGAGCAAGTGAAGGAACTTGAAAGCTTGCTTCACCATCCATATACTGTTACAAAAAACTTGCAAGCAGCTGACTTGATTCCTGGTTTGTTTTATAAGGAGTGGAAGACCCTCATTTTCCGCCTCTCTCAAATTGGTGGCATGATAGCCGATGGCATTATGAACTCAATGCTGCACAGAGAAAGTTGTCTGCTGGACATTGACATCCTATTGGCTGCTATCTACATTGACACCATGTACCAAGTCACACTGACAGAAGAATAGCAAATTAGAGCTAAAGCTGCTTTATGTGAAGTAGCCATTCGTATGAAAAGTCTACGAGCAGAAGATGAGGCTTTAGCTGGGCCGCAACATGGCAGCCTTCCATCATCATCCTCATCCAATTCAAATTCTGAAGATCAAGAATTTGATTTTGAAAAACATCTAGACGACCAGGAGCAGTCAAAGCATCGTTGATTAGATTTTTAAAAAAGTGGAGAAAGGAGCCTGACTCCGCTAGCTAAATTCAAATTGGATTTTTCTCATGCACTGGGAGAGGTAGAAAAAATTGACTGTACTGCAAAGTTGAAAGTGAAAGATGCCATACCCCGATACCCTGAGATTGTTCAAGATGCCGCTCTGACTGTCACAGCATTGCCACCGACTCAAGTCAGCGTGGAGCGTTTGTTTTCTGCCCTCTGAATCATCAGATCCGACTTGAGAGCAGCAATGAAGGATGACAACTGAAGTGATCCTGTTTCTGAGAACAAATTCAGTTTAGGTATAAGAGTACAGTATATATATGTGGTTGTAAAGTATTCATGTATTGTTCCATTTATTGCAGTTGCTTTTTTATATGCTGAACCATTTTGAAATAGTTTCAACTTTCATGTCTTATATTTTTATAATTTTATTATTTTATAACTATTAAATAACTTCTTAATTTTTATTTCATTTATTATTTTAGTTTTTATGACTTCATATCTTATATTTTTATTATTTTATAACTATTGAATAACTTTTTAGTTTTTATTATTGTATGAGGAAAGAATAATTAAAATCGAGATTTAAAAATTAAAATTATCAAAATTCACGGAGACTATTCATTTACCTACACCATACCTATACTATATAAGTATATATGCCATATGGTTAGTATATGCTACAGTTGGAGTTGGACTTGTAAAATTTCTGGAGGTGGAGTTGGAAACTTTTTCATCAACTCCACAACCCAATTGAACCCTGCTATGCATTCCTGGGTTAAATTGATATGCCACATCCACAAGGATTAGAATGGTTAGTCATTGAACATAAGATATTAAGTAAAGTAGCCATAAATTGAATCCAATTGTAAACTGCATGATCACCTGATGTATTTCCATAATGTTATGGTATTGAATATATCATGGTTCTTAATATTCAATTTACCCCTGTGGGAGCCTTTAACTATTTGCATATTACATTACATGTCATTTGGAAAACATGAAGCCACTGGGGTCTATTAAGGTTATCCAAGTCATGAGCTAATAATAATAGAATCCTGCAAAACATTAAATCTCAAGTCAGCTAACTAATGTACAACTATTTAAGTACTATTATTATCAAAGTAGCCTACAAAATTAACCTAAAAATATACAGTATTTACAATCTACAAACTCACTCACTCTCTCTCATTCATGAAAGAGTAAATTTTTCATAAAATTAACTAATGAACTATTGTTTATCACATCATATGGCAAGTCATTCTAAAATCTACTACTATGACTAAAAAAGTATTTTCTTAGATCAAATCTACAAGTCTTTCTAATTTTCTTATGTCCATGAGTTATCCCATCTGTCTCTAGTGAGAAAAAGTTACATAAATCTAAATTGTCCAAACTTGAAAGCATTTTGAACGTCTGTATCATATCTCCCCTCATACAATGTGTCTCAAAACTAAACATTACCCAGTTCCTTTAATCTAACCCTGTATTCCAATCTTCTTAGGTTAGAGATAAGCTTGGTTGCCCTACATTGCACACCTTCAAGCATATCAATATCATGTCTGAGGTAACAGGACCATTATAGGGTGGCAATAAAAAATGAAGTCGCAAAATTTAAAATGTGTGGGTGCTTATTTTATTCAGTTTATTGAAAAAACAAATTCTGCCAAATTTCAAGTTCCTAATCTTATTTTAAGTGGTGGTACAAGACACAAAGAACTTTGTGCTCTAGGCTATTGGAAACGAGTGTTCGAGTGAGCTTCAAAGTTATACAAAACAAAAAACTGAAAAGAACGATTCTGATAAGACTCAAACAACCTCAAATAGGACTGCAATAGCTTGTAGTGATCTGATAGATTACAATTATGCCTAATTTTTCTGGCTTCGAATGAACGTGGATTTATTGGCATCAGGGAACATCTTCCGGTGCTGCTCCACAACCTGAAGAACGTATTGCTGTTGATCCTCCTGTGTGGTCAGCACAGCGTTAAAATCTTTCATTAGGGCAACTCCTCTTTCTGCGGGATCATTGACAACACTGATGGCAGAGACGCGCTGTTTCGCTTGTTGAAAATCTTCATCTTCCCACTGCTCCGGATCCTTGGAGAGGAAGGATGTGGGAAGCTGGAGCAGGTGGAAGAAGGCCAATGTGTTCTTCGTGACAAAGGCTGCCAAAGAAAGATGTTCAGCATCTCCCACATCAATTGTCACACGAGGCAAAGGACTCTTCCTTTCTTCATTTTTGAGCGCCTCAACCATGCCTCTTTTCACCGCGCTGCTGAGATATTCATCAAAAAAGGCCAAAGCAACCAACTTTTCACTTAAGTACCAAAGATGGCTAGTGATCCCTTTCAAAGCGGCTTCTGCCACGCATTGGTTAACTTGTCTGTACTGCACCAGCTTTTGTATCAGCTCCAAGTCCAACCGTGGAGCATATCTGGCTACCGGGGCATTGAACCAAACTTTAACGTAAATCTCTGCAACAAAGAGGCAGAAGTCAGTAACACCCTGGAGCTCCTGGTCCGTGAGTTTCCCCAAGTTCCGCAACTGGTGACGGTACAAGAAGATCTTAAATGCATAGATGCATTTTGCCATCCACCGTGCCCTGTGGAGGGCACCCGGAGTTTGAATATGATTTCCCTGTGGTAGATTTATTCCGAGAAATAGCAGTACGAGTTCCAGGAATTCACGGTAATCATCGCGAGGCTGCTGAGATCTCAACTGTTCGTGCACAAACTCTGCAACTTTCTCCTTGAATGCGTGCATCTGATCTGCCACCTCACAGTCTCCCTCAGCAGAAAGAAACGAATCCTTTACAATCTTTGGCCACACCTCCGCCAATCTTTGGTTCCGAAGAGCATGCTACTAAGGTTTCGAAAACTTTTTCGAGAACTATTTCCGTGATGTGGTGATGACAAGCAAGATTGAGAAGTTTCTTCCCGAGCTTCTGCTCGAGGAATTGACAAGCCATTCAAGCGACCGGTGTTACATGATGTTGTGTCAAAAGACATGGCTACGATCCCGGGAGATAACTGCCAGTCTTCCAGCATGTCATGCACTGCTGTTGCCTGCGCCAGACCTGTTGATGATGGCAGCTTTGGTACCCCCAACAGCTTCATCACACCTTCTCCTGAAACCAGGACTGGAAGGCGATCGACCTTCTCTTTGTTTGTAAGGTCTGGAAGGAGCTTGCCATCCCAATGAACTGTTAATGGTACTGTGGGGGAAAAGGACCTTCTCAGCTCATCTGCGATGTCTTGGCGGAATTTCATTCGAGCTAGTCGGATTGTGTCTCGATTCAATGCGTAGTGCTCCATACTTTGTCCAGCAGCTGCTAAGGTATTGGCCACAACATGGACTGCCCGGCAATTGGATATCTTTGTGCGGTCCAACGCTTGCGCCAGTTCTTGAGTAACAATCTGATTTAACCCTCTTGATCTTTTCCTCTTGGGAGTGGCAGATGACGCGCCTCCTATTGCTCCGACATTCACCTCATCTTCCTTGTCAGTATCCTCGTTTGTAGAACTGCTGCTCAACTCCAAAACCACGAACCTGTCCATCTTCTGGAGTTCATTCAGGTTCCTTCATTTCCTTTTCTCTTGCTCACGCTGCCGCGTCATTTTGTTCTCCTCTTGTCTAATATACTTCTGATCAACAAGTCCTATAGTTCCTCGATGACCAGGCTCACGCTGCGCAAGAAGAGACTGCTTGTCTTCTTTATTTTTGATGATTTTGAGCGCATCACCATGAGCGCAATCGAACAGGCCTTTCAGACCTTCTAGAAAGACCTTCTCCTTGTCCATCTGGGTTTTGGTACGCCTCGCTCGTAATTTCTTTAAGCTTCTCCACTCAGAATGGAGGTTCTCCAGCTTGTCTTGTGCCCGGTGCATAGCTTGAGTCGGAAGACTTGCATTCTTCCACATCTGTTCGACCTCTGTCATCACCAGTCGGCTACTTTCTCTGACAGGGCGAGACTCGGACAGGTGAAAGAACAAGAATCGTTCCAGGACCTGCCACTTGGATGGCAATTTGGCTCCTGTAAGGGCATATGAGTTGGGAGAAGTCTCCAGTAGCCATAAAACATCATTCTTAGAGTAGTCGCCATTTTTCATCTACCTGCAAAGTATACAAAATAGAGAATTAGTAAGTGACAATGGTGGAAACTTTGTTACTCTTGTACCACCCACTAATGTTTATCAAAAGTCCTAAAAATTTGCCTGAGTGATTTTCTTCAGGAACTGCACCAAACGCTCCACCGCACTCGCTCCTCCAGGCAACTTGGATTTTTACCCCTATTGGCTATTGCCACCCTAAGGACCAAGCTTGAATGCAGTATGGTATTCTAAGTGAGGCCTAACATAAGAATATATAATTTACAGATCACTTCTTTACTCTTGTAACTAACATTCCTCTTAATAATAACCAACATTTTATTTCTTATTTTTAGCCTCTAAGCACTGCTTAGAAAACTTTAGATCACTACCATACCAACTATAATGCCAAGATTCCTTTCCTTTCTAACATCTTCCAACCAGTTCCCTTGCATCTCATAGCTAAAGTTTTCATTATTTCTACCAAAATGCATGACTTTGCATGTTTGAACATTGAATTCCATTTGCCATTTACTAGCCCAAGCAACTAATCTATGATCCTTTTGCAGTTTATAAGAATTTTTTATATTTGTAACTGGGGCAACTACTTTTGTATCTGGAAATTTAGAAATTATTATATTTATATCATATAAATTATAAGTTTTTTATATAATGGTTGTTTCTTGTGCAAATTCTTAGTTTTTCAGTTATTTACTCTGATAGGTAGCACTACTTTCAATTGCATCATGTGTTCACTGGTACTGATGCATGTGGAAATCCCAGACATCATTTGTGTCTGCTGTGATGTAACATGTTCAGCAGATGCGCAGATGATAGGCACTATTTTGCATATGGATTGATATCAAATTTCTTCTATACCAACCAGTGACAAATTCAAAATGGAACCTGATACGTGCTCTGGTTGAGAGTTATATTTTGATATAATTTGCCAGGTGCATACTAATTAGGTTAGGTTGGTTATATTATGAGAATAGGTTTTTCTGGTGTATTTTGGTTCAAAATTTACTCATTTGTATTTGTAGGCTAAGAAATAAAGGTCAGATTTGAATAAAACGTGCCAAAATACTGGGTACACCAGAAAAACTTATTCTCATATCAAAATTGACCTGCAGGGGTAAATGAATAATTACCTATATCACAATGCAAAGTATAGGTATGACCAGTATTTTTTTTTGTATGTGCTACTTCATTTTTAACATAAAAAATACATCACTATACCTATTTGTCAGTAAGTCCTAGTGTCTATATATATTACCATACATTTCCATACAATTACTTTGCAGATTTTGGTCTTCAGTTGGGCTACATAGGTCACTGAAACCTTTCTCATGCTCCTAGCATGAGGGTAAAAATACTCATTCTGGATAAAGGAGTGTCATGTGATATCGACTGAATTTCAGTTTTTGAAAGTTTGCCATAAATGTGTTGCCATTTTTTTCACTAAATACATAACATTACATTTGGAAAATATGAAGCCACTTGGGCCTATTGAGATTATCCAAGTCCTGAGCTATATTTATAGAAAAATTATGCAAAATGTCAGTCTCAAGTCAGCTAATTAACACAACTATTTATAGAACTACCAAAGTAGCCAATATAACGTAAGCTAAGAATAGGTCCTATCGACTATTTACAATCTATAAACTATGTGTCATGAAAGCATCCAAATTTTCCTTAAAATAACTAAGGAGCTACTATTTATCATGTTATATGGCAACTTGGCAAGTCATTCCAAAAATCCTACAGTACTATTCTATTACTTATTTGAAAAGTATTTGGATCATTTACTTCATTTTTAATATAATACAACAACCCACAAGATCCAGTTTTTCTAGTGTAGAATTTAAATCTGGATCTATTTTCTTCTATGGTATTTCTTGTGCAAATTGATATTAAGAGAGAGAAAAGCAATTTTTGGAGTGATTAAAATCAATTGAAATAGTACCTATGGTGTTAATTATTTGTTTTACCCTTATGGGTCAATTTTGATATGAGAATAGGTTTTTCTGCTGTATTTTGGTGTTTTATTCAAATCTGACCTTCATTTCTTGTGCAAATGAATTATTGAATGCCTGATTAGGTTAGATGTTATGTTCGTTCTAATAATAAAGTGACCAGTGATATTGTGTGTACATAATATGCACTTACTTTTTTTTTTTTTTTGGTCAAAATTTGACTATATGGAGAAAATGCAAATGAATTTTGGAAGCTTGGTGAAATAATAGATATTTTGTTCAGCAAGGAGTTCACACACCTTGCCTTGAGGAAGCCAGTTTGCAGCATCTCTAGACGAGATGTTAAAGAATAATTAAAGATAATTTTTAGTAGCTAAATACTTGCATATGAATGTGTTATGTATGCTAAAAAGTAGCTAGATAAACAGGAAATTTATTTTTTTAGCAATAAATACACAGTATTTGTTCATTTAATCCACAAATAATTATATTAAATACTAGATAAAAATGATCATAACCTATTTATTGCCATGTGTATTGTCATCCTTCTACCAATAATGTACAAAGCATAAAGTTCTGTAACCTTAAATTTCTATAAATCTTGGAGAAAATTGTTTTACAGCACAAAATACAAATTGTAGATGGGTGCCTGGAGTGCAGGTTTGTGTATGTAGTTCAGATGTAGCACAGTAATTGCTGTGTAATTTGACTATTTTCACCAAATCTTCCAAAATTTGCCTGATATTTCAACATGCAGAAAAATAGCAGAATTATTGCTATAGCTGAAATACTGAGTGTTGATTTAGCAGGGTTTGAGTGTATTTGATCAAACTTCATTAAAGCATTAACAAGAATATTTTGTGCAGTGGCCCCACTAACCTCTGACTGATTCTTTGACTGGGTTTATTGTGATTAACACTATGGTAACATAACCCCATAATAAAAATTGAAAGGGTTAAGTCAGGTGATCAATGTGGCCTATCCAGTGCTGAAACATGATAACAAGAAGAGTTTTACCAAATGTTAATGTTTGGTTTGCTATGCATTTCACACAGCTACATAATCAATTCATTTTTGAGAATTGTACCATGACTGGAGTGAATTATCTTAATATATTGCAGACATTTTTCTTTCCCAACTAAGAGCTATTGGAGTTGACATGAGGAGTGTAATCTTTCAAAAAGATGGGGTATGTGGAAAATTAAGCATCCTAAAAGGGGGTTATCTTTATGGCTACCCGCATCCACCCTTACCTCAGGTTCAAAAAGGTATTGTTTAAATTAAACTTAGGGCTCACAAAACTTGGATGCTGTTAATTGTTTAAGCATATTCGCTTAAAGGAAATAATTCTTAAGGGAAGCTTAAACTCTATGTGATAGATTTAACTTTGTTTAGTTTAGACTAAGTTGGATACATTTAAATTTGTTTAATTTAAATTGATAAATAAGTTAGTCTTTAACAAGCCTAACTATAAAGAATGCAAAAAACTTCACTTTTTTCTATGTGAAGGTCAAAATATGAAAATAAAAACCCACTCTAATAGACAGAGTATATTTCCACGACAGTTTCGACGCCCACTGGCATCCTCCTCGGGTGGATACAGAAACACGAATGAACCAAAACAAGAGGGAAAAACAGTCCAGGGACCGACCGTTAAGAAATTCGCACCTAGGTTAGATCTCATTCTCCCGACACCGGAAGGGCATTTTTCATTAAGTACATTCGCGCAAATTTAAAACTATCTTCCTGTTCTAAACACAGATTCTATTATTTTTTTTTTTTTACATAATTATTACATTTAGTATTAAATTTATTACATTTAATATTGCATAATTATTTATTACAGAAATTATAAATTTATTATTACATTGGTTATTACATTATTGTTTATTATACAGAACTTATAAACTGAAAAACGAATGAAAAAAGCTGATTGGGAAACAATCCAGAGACCATTGAGAAATTCGCACCTAGGTTAGATACCGTTCTCCCGACACTGGAAGGGCATTTTATTACAGGGTCCGCTTATAAGTACATTCCCACAAATTAAAACTATCTTCTTATTCTATACATACAGATTCTAATATTTTGACATAATTACTGCATTTATTATTACATTTACATTTTTTTTTTTTTTTTTAACATTTATTATTATTACCTTTACCCTAATTATTAAATTTATAATATTACCTTTATTATTACATCTGTTGCATTTATATTTATTTCCACATTTATTACTTCCATTATTACATTTACTAAAGGCGAGTAAGGAAACATTCCAATCCAGACACATTTAAGAAATTCACACTTAGGTTCGAACATGTTCCCACGACTCTGTAAGGGATTTTTTGACCAAGAATCTCATTAAAGGGTCTAACTTATAAGTACCTTCGCACAAATTAAAATTATCTACTTTTTCTATACACACAGATTCTATTATTTTTCTTTTGACATAATTATTACATTTATAAAGTACCTTACTTGATTCCCAATCTATAGCATGATTATTTTGGCTGGCGTGATAAAAAATGGCATTATTAGTATTACAACTTCTGAAGGCATATTTGTGTTCTTTAATACAGGTTTCAATATTTCTTCCAGTTTCTCCCACGTATACTAAATCACAACTTTTACAGGGAATGCTGTAGACACAGGCTTGTTCCTCTTTTGCCACGTTATTCCTAACCAATTTACTTTTCACGGTAGATGAATATTTGAACGCCAAAGCAAACTTAAAATCTTTTGTCAATGGTTTTACTCTTTCTAAGCCGGCAATGTAAGGCAAACTCACATATTGTTTTTGGTTAACTGAAGGTTCCCGAGGGGCATAAAAAGATTTTTCTGGCTTTAAAATACGTCTTTCTGATAAACCACTCAGGATATTTTAAATCCTTAAAAATGTTCCAAATCTTTGAATTTTCCGGGTCCAGCAAATGTGGGCTACAAATTCTGAGTGCTCTTAGAAACATGGAAGAAATAATTGAGCTTTTAACCCTTTCGTCATGATATGAAAAATAATGAATGTACGAATTACAATGAGTAGGTTTTCTATAGACCATGAAATTGGGCTTTCCACTTTCGTTAATGACCAAAACATCTAGAAAAGGTAATTGTTTGTCATTCTCCCATTCATATTTAAATTTAATAGAGGGAACAAGATTATTTAATGACTGAAAGAAAGTGTCAAAGTTGTTCCAGTGGTCAGGCCAAAATGAGAAAATATCATCTACATAACGAAACCAAATTAGATTCCTGGGACATATTGTTTGCAACAATTCCGACTCATAGTATTCCATGTATAATGTACTCAGTATTGGGGATTCTGAGTACATTATACATGGAATACTATGAGTCGGAATTGTTGCAAACAATATGTCCCAGGAATCTAATTTGGTTTCGTTATGTGTATGATATTTTCTCATTTTGGCCTGACCACTGGAACAACTTTGACACTTTCTTTCAGTCATTAAATAATCTTGTTCCCTCTATTAAATTTAAATATGAATGGGAGAACGACAAACAATTACCTTTTCTAGATGTTTTGGTCATTAATGAAAGCGGAAAGCCCAATTTCACGGTCTATAGAAAACCTACTCATTGTAATTCGTACATTCATTATTTTTCATATCATGATGAAGGGGTTAAAAGCTCAATTATTTCTTCCATGTTTCTAAGAGCACTCAGGATTTGTAGCCCACATTTGCTGGACCCGGAAAATTCAAAGATTTGGAACATTTTTAAGGATTTAAAATATCCAGAGTGATTTATCAGAAAGGTGTATTTTAAAGCCAGAAAATCTTTTTATGCCCGTCGGGAACCTTCAGTTAACCAAAAACAATATGTGAGTTTGCCTTACATTGCTGGCTTAGAAAGAGTAAAACCATTGACGAAAGATTTTGTTTGCTTTGGCATTCAAATATTCGTCTACCGTGAAAAGTAAATTGGTTAGGAATAACGTGGCAAAAGAGGAACAAGCCAGTCTACAGCATTCCCTGTAAAAGTTGTGATTTAGTATACGTGGGAGAAACTGGAAGAAATATTGAAACCTGTATTAAAGAACACAAATATGCCTTCAGAAGTTGTAATACTAATAATGCCATTTTTTATCACGCCAGCCAAAATAATCATGCTATAGATTGGGAATCAAGTAAGGTACTTTATAAATGTAATAATTATGTCAAAAGAAAAATAATAGAATCTGTGTGTATAGAAAAAGTAGATAATTTTAATTTGTGCGAAGGTACTTATAAGTTAGACCCTTTAATGAGATTCTTGGTCAAAAAATCCCTTACGGAGTCGTGGGAACGTGTTCGAACCTAAGTGTGAATTTCTTAAATGTCTCTGGATTGGAATGTTTCCTTACTCGCCTTTAGTAAATGTAATAATGGAAGTAATAAATGTGGAAATAAATATAAATGCAACAGATGTAATAATAAAGGTAATATTATAAATTTAATAATTAGGGTAAAGGTAATAATAATAAATGTTAAAAAAAAAAAATGTAAATGTAATAATAAATGCAGTAATTATGTCAAAATATTAGAATCTGTATGTATAGAACAAGAAGATAGTTTTAATTTGTGGGAATGTACTTATAAGCGGACCCTGTAATAAAATGCCCTTCCAGTGTCGGGAGAATGGTATCTAACCTAGGTGCAAATTTCTCAATGGTCTCTGGATTGTTTCCCAATCGGCTTTTTTCATTCGTTTTTCAGTTTATATGTTCTGTATAATAAACAATACTGTAATAACCAATGTAATAATAAATTTATAATTTCTGTAATAAATAATTATGCAATATTAAATGTAATAATTATGTAAAAAAAAATAATAGAATCTGTATGTTTAGAACAGGAAGATAGTTTTAAATTTGCGTGAATGTACTTAATGAAAAATGCCCTTCCGGTGTCGGGAGAATGAGATCTAACCTAGGTGCAAATTTCTTAATGGTCGGTCCCTGGACTGTTTTTCCCTCTTGTTTTGGTTCATTCGTGTTTCTGTATCCACCCGAGGAGGATGCCAGTGGGCGTCGAAACTGTCGTGGAAATAAACTGTCTATTAGAGTGGGTTTTTATTTTCTAATTATAAAGTATTGATTTAGGTTGCAACCTTATGCAAATGGTTGTTCCACAATATATATCGCTACTCAGATTAAGTTCGTGAATCGCAATTAACTCGTTTGAAGCTGATAACCCCAGTCAACCTGTCGGAGGTTCAATTTGATGATCGTTACTGAAATTCCAAACTAATCTAAATAGCTACCCCTGGATGGTTCTCCTCGTGTAAGACAATCCATAATGGCATTCTCAAACACTTGGGTCAATAATTAACACCCGGGTATAAACATATACATGTGTGCTACAACGAGGAAATTAGAGTGAGGCGTGAAGCTTAGCCTCCATATACAAGTACAAGTGAATCAATGAAAGATATGATAAAGGTTCCACTGACCGAGAATAAAGAGCTTAAAAGGAATTCTAAATCTTAAAAGAATTTGATTTATTAGAATCATTAATGAATGATGTTAAATCTTGGCATTTTATTATAAAGCAAAGTTATTGAAATGATAACTGGCTAAAATTACGGAGTCAAAACTGATACGTATTACTCGTATGAGAGCTTCGAATGAACTAAGATGGTGACTCAAGCTCCTTTCGCCGGCATCAAAGTGCGTCAGAGCATGCCAAAGGAGAAGTATAACATTGTCACCCAGAATTTCCAGATGCTGGAAAGAATTGAGTGTCAGTACTCTGGCGGGCGTACGATTTTGGTTCTATTTTTAGCGATTGGTCAATATCTGTAAACGTTTTATATGCAGCCAATCACCGCTGTTTTTATGAAATAATACAATATATGATATATATATATATATATATATATTTTTAATAGAATACATAATTATCATGATCGAACATGAATCAATTATTCATTCTCGTCGATTTTGGTTGATTTTGTGGTTACATTCCAATAGTTTTTGATTGATTTCTTATATACTTTGATCACTTATGCTGTCAGGAGTATATTTCAAGAATCCCTGAAACCATTGTCTAAACATTTTAGACAGGGTGACTTCGCATTATGCTATTACTATTGAAAATTTTCTAGATGCACTGGATAGGCCATGGTAGGCTGATAGCATGGTTGCCACAATCATTTGACTTTTAAACCTTTATATTTTTATCTATATACAGGGTGTCCCATAAGTCTGGCATCATAGGAAAAATAATAAAAAAAGGCAAAACAAAAGCTTTTATTTACAGAATGTGCTCATTGCTCAATATGGCCACCTTTGTTTTCAATACACAAATTCAGACGTGATACCCAGTCAACAAGCACATGGTGAATGATGTCAGGAGTAATAGTGTTACATGCCCCAATAATGCACTGCTGCAAATGTTCAACACACCTAATTTTCTCCTCGTATACCAGCGCTTTCAAGTGGCCCCAGAGATAAAAATCTAGTGGCGTGAGATCCAGGCTTCTAGCTGGCCATTCCACAGGCCCTCGACGTCCTATCCAATGACCAGGGAATTGTTGGTACAGGTATTTCCTTACTTGTGTGCTGTAATGTGCAGGAGCGCCATCTTGCTGGAACCATGTTGGGAAATTTCCTCCTTCGTTCAAGACACTGGGAAATGCTTCTTCCTTGAGCATACATAGGTAGGTGCCTCCAGTGACATGTTCATCGAAAAAGAGGGGACATATGATACGATCCTTCCAAATGCCACACCATACCATCACCCAAGATGCACCTTGTTCCTTTGAAAAGGTATACTAGTGAGGGTTGTTTTGAGACCAGTAGTAGGTGTTCTGTCGATTTACCTCACCATTTCCATAAAAAACAGCCTCATCACTGAACAGAATGGTGGATGGGAAATTGGCATCCCAAGCATAAGGAAAATATGAATTATGGTTTGTAGAAATAGAAAAATATGAATTTCTCCTATGATGCTGAACTTATGGGACACCCTGTAGATATTGTGTATTGTGATAAATCCAGTAATCTGGCAGAACTCAGTCATAAATTGGGTGGAAGAATAATTACAAGACACAGAACAAAGTAATTTTAAATGGCCTTGAATCAGTCAAAAAATGAAAAGTGGAGTCAGGGATCACTGTAAGCTCCATTAGGTACCCTACTCTTTATTGTGTACTGTATCTAAATGGTTTAGAGAAAGGAGTAGGTAGTAAAATATATCAATTTGCAGATGATACGAAAGTAGTTTCCCCAGTTACAAATATAGAAAATTCTTATAAATTACAAAAGGATCTTGATAGATTAATTGTCTGGGATAGTAAATGATAGATAGAATTCAATGTTAAAAAATGCTAAGTCCTCCATTTTGGCAGAAAAAATGAAAACTTTAGTTATGAGATGCAAGAAAACTGGTTCGAAGATGTTAGTCAGAAAAAAAATCTTCACATTATAGTAGGGTGTGTCAAATTTTTCAACTTTCAAATTCCAAATATGAGGGGTGCTAAAAAGTTGCAGCATGACTTAGGAATTCTAAAGATATTTTTGTTAATTTAATATAATTTAGTTTTGCTTGGTAAGAAGCTACATAAAAATAGTGACTTTTTTACTTTTTTTGTGGAATTATACTGGGTGATCCAGATAAATGGGACCCATAAAAAAAAGCCAAATATTCTTAATATTTAATTCCTTTCATAAAAACTATATATCATTCGAAAAAGTAGAGTTACAAGTTTATTATGAAATTAATTTTTTTAAAATGACTCCTTTCAAATGTGCTCCATTAGTTGCCAAGCATTCCAGTATTCTCGCTTGTAAGTTCTGCATCACTTTTGCAAGAGTGTGCGGTGGTATGGCCTGTATCTCATTTGTGATGGCGGCCTTCAATTCTTGCAAGGTCATTGGGTTATTTCTGTAGACCCTACTCTTTAAATATCCCCAGCGATAATAATCTAAGGGAGAAAAATCCGGAGACCTTGCGGGCCATTCAATGTCTCCAAATCTTGAGATTAACTCGCCTGGAAACGTTTGACGCAAAACTGCCATGCAGTTCCTCGTGGTATGGCAGGTAGCTCCGTCTTGTTGGAACCAGTGGTTTTCTAGACAAAGATCTCTTAATTTAGGAATAAGGAAATCAGTCAACATTTTTTTGTAGCGATCACCATTTACAGTGACCATGTTTCCGGTGGAATCCTCGAAAAAGTACGGCTTTATGATCTGAGATGCAGTAAGACCACACCAAACAGTTACACGCTGACTATGCAACGGGACTTCGGTAATATTCAATGGGTTTTCTGTTGCCCAGAAACGACAATTTTGTTTGTTTACAGTTCCATTCAAGTGAAAATGGGCTTCGTCTGACATAATCAAAGTTACTAGAAAATTGGTGGTGTCATTTACCTTCTGTTGGATCCATTGACAGAATTGTCGTCTTCGTGCGAAATCTCCATCGTTTAGTTGTTGCACTGTTTGAATTTTATATGGAAAGAGCATTAAATTTTGCTTGAATATACAGTGTGTTGTTCCATATCCAACTCCTAACAGCTGAGAAGCACGTCTGATGCTTATGTTAGGATTATCCTGTACAATTTCATGAGTTCTGTTAATGATCTCATCTATCCTTGCTGTGCGCACTTTTCTAGTTGGTTTTCTTTTTCCAATGCTGCCAGTTAGGGAAAAATTTATGACACACCAACGGATTACTTTCTTAGAAGGTGATTTTGACATCTGAAAATTTGTCTTGAAAGATCTTTGAGCTGAAACTACACTTCTTCCATGCTCATAATATTGCTCAGTTATGAAACGCAGCTGTTCCACAGTCCATGCAGTCATCTTGAAGGGTTAGTTTTAACTAACACTTTTATTTTGTTTTGTATCTTATCTTATCTTGTCTTGTATTGTCAAAACCTATACAATCCTGTACAAACTTGTAACTATCCTCTTTCGTATGATGCGTATGATTTTATAAAAGGACTTATACTTTAAGAGTTACAGGGGTTTCTTTTGGGTCCCATTTCTCTGGATCACCCTTTATAATAATTATTATATTAATAATTATATATGCTGTATATATAATGCACTGCTGTTTTTGCTTATTTCACAGGTTGAAACATATTCATCAGTGTGCTGAAGATTACTTGTCCATCAGTGCTACCATCCTAACCAGTGGGAATTGACCTACAATGGCTTCTAAAAGGAGGACAAGACTGGGGACATTCACACATATGAGCAATCTAATTGGAACTGGTAGAGAGTTGTTGCCCTCTGAACTCCCAACTCTGCGAGACGTTCTGAAATATGGGCTACTGCTAAGAGAACAAAGTGGTGAGGATGTGAGAAACTACCCAGCAGCCAGTCTTGCAAAGGACATTTACCCTAAAGTGCTTGAAAAGTGGGAACGAGCAAACAGTTCTTTTGTAGCCCCTGTTGTAAATTCATGAGTCACAATCTTAAACAAGATCCAAGAGAGCTTGGAGCAGGCCAAAAACATATCTCTTGGGAGAGGAAAGCTACATGTCAAAGAGGCTTTCATTGCAAAACTTGACAAGCTTTTTGACATCCTCAGTTGCAAGTGTAAAATTGTTCTCTGCTCTGAATTTGGCTGCCTTGCAGATGCTGGTTGCAAAAATGAAACATTAACTGTACATGCCCTAGGGAGATGAAGATCCCTGTGAAGGAACTTGCTTTCATTAAAGGTCAGAGAGACAAGTCTGGTTCTATTGGACCACATCAGATTGGCTTGCCAGATCAATCTGAGCACAACAGACAAGTCAAAAAGCAGAAGCGGCAAGAAGACGAAAGAAGAAGGCTTGCTGAATATATGCAGACAAGTAAGCAGGATGTTTCAATGCCATCAAATGAAATAATTTTCTCTGATGATGAAAATGAAGAACAAATAGCTGATGCTCAAGATGGAAAGGATGGAAGTTATGAAGTGACATTAGAAATACCAAGCACGTCTTCAACTTCCAATAAAAAGCCAGAGTACAACACATTAGAAATACCTAATGTTGCTATGCATAGCATCAGATATGGTGTTGGCCTGCGTGCCACAGCTGCCATCGCCACTGCTACCTTTATGGATGCTGGCTTGATCACTGAAGAAGACAAGAGACTTGTAGTTGATCACAATAAAGTCAAGAGGGCCCAAGAAAAAGTTATGAGATCCCTGGATCAGGAATTTGATGATCTTTGTAAGAAGGGTGAAATTGACTGCATCTTCTTTGACGGCCGTCAAGATACAACTAAAGTTATGCTGAAAGCAGACAATTCAGATCGTCAGTTCCCCAGCATCATCAAAGAAGAGCATTATTCTGTGTGCAGTGAGCCAGGTGGAAGATATCTCTACCACTTCACTCCTGAGAAAGGCTCAACAAGAAAAAAACCTGCTGAAGTTATTGCTGATAATCTTGTAGACTTCATGAAGAAGGGCATTGATAAAAGCCTGCAGGCCATTGGAGGTGATTCTACAAATGTTAACACTGGCTGGGAGGGTAGTTCCATGCATTGGGTAGAGGTCAAGCTTTGCTGTAAGCTGATCTGGTTGGTTTGTGCCCTCCACACTAACGAGTTACCCCTGCGACACTTGATCACAGCACTGGATGGGAAGACCTTGTCTAACAACAAGTGGACAGGTAACATTGGCAAGATGCTAGACACTGCAACCGAACTTGAAATTGATCCTTCATTCACCAAACTCTCAATTGGAGAGCCTCTTACTTCACCGAGTGACAATGTCATAAAGGATATCTCTACTGATTCAGCGTACGGTAGAGTATCCCAATTTTTTTTGTTCCTGAAGTTTGTCATGCACACCCCCCTAATTTCTTCCACTCGTGAAAACATGCCAGCAAGATGAATTTCATTCATGTTCTTTAATTTTAAGGGTCCCCTCAAACCATGTGTTACTATTGCCGAATGGCTACTCTCTACCTTATACTAATTGTAGCATATTTCTTTTCAGGTTATGGATACAAGAAAGCAGGAGACTGTGTGGTTGGTTGGGGTGTTGTGAAATGAACCCCTGGAAATGCTGTGTCAACTCCCGACAGTGGGAAATGTTCTTCGACGTCTGTTGTTCTTCACTCGGAAGAAAAAAACATCCACGGCGGAAGCTGCCAATGTGGTAGCTGATGAGGTTATGGCGGTGTGGGCTCGGGCATCTATTCCGACCTCCCACAAGCCCAAGTGCGTTGAGAGGATCAAGGCCCTCTCCACGGACTACGAGAAGGTTGCCAGAAACCGAAACCGTGGGGGAGAGAAGCAACTGGAGTGGGAAAAGGGATTCCAAGCCAACCTGAATACACTGTTCGAAACAGCTCATGCCAATGCCATGAAACTCATCAAAGTCCCCGAAGATCGAGACTTTCTGAATGACCAGCGAACCGTGCGGAAGATGTACATCGGAGGAGAGGACCTGGAGTTTGCTCGCAGGGCAGCGGAGTGGGAGAAACGCCGAGCAGCTGAAGAGAAGAGGAAGAAGAAAAGCCGCGAAGAGATGGACTCACTGCAAGCAAAAGGAATGGTGAAAAGTGGGTCTTCTTCTTCTTCTTCGGAGTCCGTGGCTGAAGCATCCAATGATGATGTCCAATATTCCTCTCCTGGTCCTTCAGCTCCTCGATCCGCTCCCAAGGACGGCCAAGTGTCGGCAAGGAGGATCATCCAATATCCCAATTTTGCTGCAGCCCTGGATCGAACTGGAACCTCAGTACGCCAAGCGATGCACATTGTGGCTCCAGCACTCGCTGCCGTGGGAGTTGAGTTATCCTCGCTCACCTTGTCCAAATCAAGTCTTCACCATTCATGGCAGAAGTCCAGGAAGAACTTGGCAGCTGGAATCAAGACCGAGTTCAATCCTGATACGCCGCTTGTCATCCACCCAAGAGACGATTACTGGGAGTTCCTGATCCTCACTCTGGTCTTCCTCGATGGTCATGGCAAACGAGATCTCCGGTACAATCATCCTGGAGCATACCACTGGGCCAGGTGGATGGCCAAAGGCATTTACTGTCTTAAGATGTTCATCTTCCGAAGCCAATTCCACCTGACTGCTCATGAGGTCCGGTCACTACGCAGGATAAACGTCTTTGCCGTCACCATCTACCTCCAGAGGTTGTTCGAGGCTCCATTGACGGTGGACGTGCCCGTCATTGACCTGGAGCTGTTGGAGGACCTAGAGCGGTACAAGGTGGTGGATCATGATGTAGGTACCGCCGCATTGATGAAATTCCGGGGCCACCTCTGGTACCTAAGCGAAGATTTAGCTGGACTTGCTATGTTCTCCTCCAAAACCGATGCAGAGAAGACGGCCATGCTCACAAACCTGCACAAGAAGTGAAAACCCAAAAGATCTGCGTGGTTGGGAGGGAAGAGTGTCTTGACCGTGATACGGTTGATTTGAGCACCTTGGTCACGAAAGGACTCAAAACCTTTTTCATTGCCTGAAGCTGCCGGTTCCAAAAACCCCCAAAGATCTCGAAGGATGTGCACCATCGTTGAGTCTGTGAACGACGCGACAGAATTGGCGGTGAACTGGCGGAAGATTTCAACGAGGGCCTGACAAAAAACGAGGAGGAACGGCAGCTCGTGTACCAAGTCGTCGAATACCACCGCCAGCAGTTCCCCTCAGCAGACAGAAAGATCCTCTGTCCCCTGAAATGAAATGTGCCATTAGGAAGAATTTCCATTTCCTTTAATTTAGTCATTAGAAAGAATTTACATTTCATTCTTCCATTCTAGAATGATTAATGCTGAGCATTTACGTTTGTTCATATAGGGTCGAATAAACAAGGTCAATGAGGGGACCCTTCCCCTCCTAATAGGCCAATGAAATTTCGCCCATTTTTTCCTTTCTTCAAGTGTAATTAATTAAAGGGGTGTGCGATTTGACTCTTGCAAATTTTTATTTTCACATGTGAGGCTGGGACACCCTAGCGTACGGGTATAGGATCACACAGGCCATAAGGACAGGAGAACTTCCCACAGATCTGGCCCTTCTTGAAATTGGTCCAGTGAGCCATTCAAGGTGGTTGACAACAGCAAACAGGCTTTGTCGCATATGGGTTTCAAAACATGGCCTTAAAGGCAAAACCCTCAACAACTTAAGACTGATAGTGGAATACATTGTTGGTGTGTACTACCCCTGTTGGTTCAACATCAAAGTAAAACACTCTTGGGTGGAAGGCCCACGCCACATCTTGTTTCAGCTGCGGCTAGTTAGGCTGCAAAAGAACGCTGTAGTGGATGCTGTTTTGCCAACCATCAAGCGCTCAGCATGGTATGCATTCAGTGAAATGATAATCCAGACACTCTTGTGCTCAGATGACAGTGAGGAGAGGAGAGCTGGTGTCCAAAAGATTGTTGACATGAGGGGGTGGAGATGATGACACACTTGGAGATCTTTCTGTACGTCCCAGGAAGACTCCTTCCATCAACCCCAGTGCTTCTTCCGTGTTGGAGCTGACAGACTGGTCTGACGGGGTATTTGAACCTCCTTTGACATGTAAACTGACTACAGCGGAAGTAAAGAAGTTCTTTAACAAGCCTATGCAAGTTCCACAGTGGCCCTGTCTTGCTCAGTCAATAGAGAGGTGTGTGAAACAAGTCACAGAGGCAGCAGGCAGGGTGTATACTAGGGTTATGACTTTTTAATTTTTTGTCATAAATATTGTTTCCTGTATCATCAATCGATGAACTTTTGCTTGAAAACAATAAAAAAAGGCCTAATTCTTCAGAATTAAAAAAAAATGTCACCCCGAAAGCAAATATAGTATATTAGTATATTCGAGACAGCTGCATTGCACCATTCTACTAGATTGGTTACCTGATGATTATCATAAATTGTCCAATATCTTGCAACAATACCGAAAAGCACTAAATACTCTGGAAAATCACTGGAACAGAGACCCATCTGCAATAGCTATACCAAGGAGCAACCAATATTTATTATTTTATTAATTTTTTATTTTTTATTTTGGGGTGAAGTTTTTTCAAAATATATCGAAAAAACTGTTATTTTCATTGTCAGGGGGCAAAAGTTCATCGATTTATGATACAGGAACATGAGGTTATAAAAATGTCATAACCCTAGTGTATACACATGAGAAACGTGAGGGCTATATCAGAGGCCAAGAAGCAAGTTGGCGGCTGATGTCCAAGAACGAATCAAAGCAAGACTTGATGAAACTTGTTGTTTAAATATTTTTTTTTACTGATGTCATTACTTTCTAATGTTGTTTTATGATTACAAGGATATGTTTTATGATGACTAGGATATGTTTTATGCAGAGAAACTAAAATTTTTATAGCATTACCTGACATTTTGAGAAGCTAAAATTAATAAATGTTGTTTTCCGAGAGCAATTTATGTGCTTTTTAATCAAACGTAGACTTACCAAGCTAAGTGTTGAGCAATCACAAAAATAATAGCAGATTTGAATTCTTCACATCCAAAAACATATTTTTAAAACCCCTCAGTGAAGGAATTGGCAAAAATTAATTTTCACCTCCCAAATTGACACACCCTAACATTATAGCTAGTAGTGATTTAAAGTTTTGTAAATCATGGCTATATCTAGTGGGGGGGTATTTGGTGTTTGTAACCCTCCCATCCCCTGGTTGTCCCAGAAAAAAATGATATATAGTTTATATATCTGATTTCAAAATTGTGAATCTTATTTGGGTCTTTGATTGTCTCATCAAAATGGTACAGTAGCCTCGGCATCAGGGCCATTTCCTGGCATAAGCAGACTAAGCAGCCGCTTAGGGCCCCGAGACAGGCTCCCAGGTCATAGCTCAATGGGCAAGAATAGGAATATAGCTGCAGTTGTTATTAATAATTATTATCATCATTATTCTTATTATTGTCGTATTAATTAAAGTTTTTGTATGAGACAAATGTGATAAAATGGAGACAAACAAAACATTTTGGTCGTTATGTGTAAATAACTATTGAGAGAGCTTATTTCTATATTATTTAACTTTATTCTTACTATATGCTTATACTTTCCTAAATGCTTAATTTTTCTAGTATTGTAAAACATTATTTCACTAATTTACTAATTATTAAGAGATTTTGTAACATTTTAAAACCTAGGATTATTTTCATTATTTTCAAGTTTATTAATTCTTTTCTCATCTTTTTCAGATAATGTGAATTTTGTTGGTTAAAACTTAAAACCTAAATGGTCTGATTATTTGAATGTATTTGATTAATGTTACAATTATAACTTATTATTATTATTATTATTATTATTATTATTATTATTATTATTATTATTATTTAGCAGATTAGTTGTGGTTAACTTGATGTGACTTTGTGCATATCTTGGAAAATGAAATGACATTATCCATCAGGAGCTGAAAAATGGAAAAAAGAAGAAAATAGAGGAGGAGAAGCTTTCCAGTAGCACAGGTGAGATGTGCCACTTGTATATTCTTATGATTACAGTTCAGGCAACTAGGTTAGGTAGACCATCAAGCTAGGCAAGTGCTCAGGAATTGTGTAGAGTAAGCTAGTATGTGTAATATTTATAATATTTCGAAATGTGAAATTTAAAGGATCATATCACCTCAAATTCTGTTCACACAGATCAATTATCAAACAAGATAAAGAAAGAGTATTTTAGCAAAAATTAACAGAATATGTAATGTTATGTTCTTCTCAGGAGCACTACTGAAATATTTGGAAAATCCATCCTCAGCAAAGCCTGATAAGCATCATGAGCCAACAGCAGGACCATCCTCTATGCAACCTCAAATACCAGTAGAAGTAGAGCCTGATGAACCAACAAGTGGTCCATCTTCTGTTCAGCTTCAAACCAAGATCTGCTCCATTGCTTGATCCATATGACTGGCCAGTTGTCCTATCAGATGCCTTGAAGACAGATCTGGTGTCTCGAGTACCATTTCACATTCCCTAAAAGAGAGGATGGTAGAAGCATTCATCACCATTACATGTACAGAACATTAATTAATGGGGAAAAAATAAAGCGAAGCTGGCTGATGTACTTTAGAAGGAATGATGCTCTTTATTGCTTCTGCTACAAGTTGTTTTCAAGGAAGTCGTACAAACTAATTACGGATGGACTTTCAGACTGGATAAACGTTGGTTTGCTTCTGAAAGGCCATGAAAATAGTTCAGAACATGCAGATAACATGGAAGGATCTGGAATTGTGGCTAAAAACTGGGAGGACCATTGACCAAACTGAAATGTCATTAATGGAGGTAGAACAAAGATGCTGGCAAGATGTTCTCACATGTCTTGTAAGTATAATCCAATCACTGGCAGAGAGAAACCTTGCTTTCACGGGGGTCTTCCTCTACATTGTACAATCGAGACAATGGCAACTTCTTGAAGGAGGTTGAGCTGCTTGCCAAATTTGATCCAGTGATGAAACAACACATCAGCAGAGTTGAAAGTGGCCAATATAGTCATTCAAAATGAGCTCATTGGGTCCATTAGTGGGAAGATCTTGGATGCCATTGTTGCAGAAATAAAACAAGCTAAATATTACTCTCATTTTAGACTGCACTCCAGACAAGCCACCAAGAACAGATGTTGATTATTATCAGAACTGTTAAAATGGGTGAAGTACCAGAAATAAAAGAATACTTCTTGGGCTTTCTTGAGGCTTCAGAAAGTACAGGCCTGGGTTTATCAGTTCTGATTCTGAAGAGACTAGATGAACTGAATATTCACTTTGATGACTGCAGAGGACAGTCATATGACAACGGAGTGAACATGAAGGGCAAGAACAAAGGTGTTCAAGCAAGGTTATTAGAGAAGAACTGTCATGCACTCTATGTTCCATGTGGGGCTCACACTCTGAATCTTGTAGTGGCTGATGTAGCTGCTAAAGCTTCCACAGATGCCATCAGCTTCTTCAGCAATGTACAAAAATTGTACAACCTTTTTGCAGTAGCTACACAGAGATGGACAATCCTAAAGAAGCATGTGAACATAACACTCAAATCTTGGAGTGAAACCAGGTGGGAGAGCTGGCTTAAGAGCATTGAGGCTGTGCAATACCAGAGCCACAACATCAGAGAGGGCCTGTTGGAAGTTAGAAACAATGCCACAGATGCCATAGCCAGGACTGAAGCACAAGCCCTTGCAGAGGCGGTAGGGTCTTATCACTTTCAGATTTGCACAGTAGTATGGTATGACATTCTTCATTCAGTTAACCATGTGAGCAAACTTCTGCAGTCTCCTACAATGCAGTTTGATGTGGCAGTCATCCTCCTCACAAAAACAAAAGACTCACTCACCAGCTACAGAAACACAGGTTTTGTTGCAGCACAAATCGTAGCTAGGGACATATGTGAGGAAATGAATGTGGAGGCTGTGCTGAAGGAGAAGAGGCTCAGATCCACAAAAAAACACTTTGCTTACGAAGCTCCTGACAAACCATTTACAGAAGCCTTAAAGAGGCTGGAAGTCAAATTTTTCAATGTGGTGATGGATTGCGCCATCGGGTCAATAAATGAGAGATTCAAAACATTAGATGATTGTGAGGGACATATTTGGGGTTCTCCTAAACTTCACCACAATGAACAAGGAAGACTTGACCTGCAAGCAGAGGTGGGGAGTCGGAGTTGGGAGTCAGGGCTTTTTTGAAGAGTCGGGAGTCGGTAAAAATGACCGACTCCTGACTCTTTGATTCAATTTCTATATGCCAACAATTTACCAGAATACTACTATGCCCTAAATAAATATCTTTCTGAACTAATTCTAGATTCACATTTCCACATTTGATTTATTGTTCTGGTAAATCTTAGCAAATGAATTTCATATTTCTATTTTAGGATACTAGGTACCATATAAAAATTAGCAATATATTAATTATTAATTTAATTAGCCCCTATTAGTAATGAGTCGTGGGCCTAGTAGAAAATCAGCAGTCTTTCAATATTTTAAGCTAAATGAGGATGAAAGTATTTTTATTTGTCAAGTAGAAAAGGATGGTAAAGAGTGTAATGCAAAAATTAGTGCTTACACTGGGAAACATGCTAATGCTCCAACTAGAGCCTCAAACTTGAAACACCATCTACGAAACAAACATCCCAATATTTATAAGGTTGTAGATCAGCATGATAAGGAAAGAGTCTAGAGTCAGAGTCGGTTTTTAAAAATACCGACTCAGGAGTCGGGAGTCGGTTGTTTTTGGCCGACTCCCCATCCCTGCGGCTGCAAGTGTGAAAAGCTCTCTAAGATACTGAGCTCTGGAGCTGACTCTGACATTGATGGAAGAGAACTGGCCCTCGAAATTAAGAACTTGCTGACTTTACCTTCACACAACATGACTGCATTGGAGCTTCTCTCCTTCATTCATCAGAAGCAACTGGAGGAACTATACCCCAATCTCTGGGTTGCACTAAGAATTGCCTGCACTCTACCTGTGATAGTAGTGTCAGCCGAGAGGAGCTTCTTTAAGATGAAGCTAATCAAGAACTACCTCAGATCATCAATGGGGCAGGATCGCCTCAGTGGCCTTGGCATCATAAGCATCAACCAGGATGTTGGCAGGGAGATTTCATATGATGAAGTTATTGATGATTTTGCCCAGAAAAAATCTAGGAGGCAAAAATTTTGAAGATACAAACTGTTCTGTATAACTGTTAGCTATTACCAGTGGCGACTCGTCGTATAAATGTATGGGGGTGCAATTTCATAAAATTGTACGACAACATGGACTCACAATAGGCTAGCGCGAATCCAACTGCCGCTCACAAGAGTACTTGTATTAACATATGCGGCTATGCCAGACGTACAATTCTAGTTAATTACAAATGAGTAATAATTTCAATAAAATACATATAAATGGTTTATATCATTATTACTGAAGTAACTATTAGTAAAAATAAAGTTATTATAAAAAAAAATTTGCGATTGTACTTATATTTTCATTACAACAGTAAAATATAATTTATATTTACTTGAGCGAAAAATCTATTGCTCCATTCGGCTGCAATATTATTTTGTATTCAAACAGCAGTACGCTGTTTGAAGCTATGCTATAAGTTTAGAATATTATGTACTGTATGAAGGCTTACTCAAAATGCCTCATGAATCATGATATGCCACATGAATTTTTAAAATATATTTCAAGAATATTTAGTTTAATATCTTAAAATTAATATATTTTTTATCTGTTAAATTAATATTTATCGTTTCAAGCAAGGGGGAGCGACCGCTCCATCGCTCCTATACGCCAGTCGCCACTGGCTATTACATGATTGTATCATAGAGTTAGTAATTGTTTGGTAGTTGATAATTGCATTATTTTTTTATACATAATTCTGTCTCATTTATTCTAAATAATGTATAAACTAATTTTCAGGAATTTCATGAGTATTTTTTCTGTTTGTCTTCTGAAAGTAGATATTTGTTGTTTTGGACATAAATGTTTCATTAAAATTGTTTCATAATTGTTTTTTATTAACACAGCCATTTTTTGTGTATGTGTGCTGAGGTGATGTAGTAAGGCGTGAGTTGGTTGATGGAGGGGTGGGGCCTCAAATGGGTATACTGCTTAGGGCCCCCTAATGGCTAGAAACGGCCCTGCTCAGCATCATGAATTGACACCTGTTTATTGCATCTGACTTTACACTTCATGGTCATGTAATGTCATATCAGTCTTATAGTAACAGAAAAGACTCCTCCTGTCCTGAGCTTAATACAGAATGAATGGTAATGTGATCCCCTGACCTGCACAAGGGTTCTATTCCTGAAAAAGCTCATGCAGGTTGGAACAATCTGCCCATAATATAAATGGGGTTAGGGGGATAAAAGATTAAAAAATCACACAAAGTAATTTTTACCTGAATAAAAGCTTTTAAATCATTGTACAATAAATGTATATAAATAATGCATGCAAAATAATATAACACAAGTATAAATAGTAATAACTTTTAAAAAAAATAAATTTAATACAAAAACTTTCATTCTAGAGGATCGCAAGAAAGATGACTCAATGCACTCCATGGGATAGTGATTAGCCTGCCATGGTCCAAAAAATCCATTTTCAATGGTACCAGAAAGATCTATCCATTGTCTATCATAATAAACAGTCATCATATGGCGGGCTTGTCTTTATCACCTGATAATTTTCCATTGTTTTAAAGAGGATAGTGGATAAGCTTGCAAACTTTATGAAGTACAATTCTGGGGGGGGGAAAAAATATATATATATAAAGGTGGTTGTGCTATTTATATACATGAAAGGCATATGACAGAGGTGGTAATAAATAAATCCAACAGTTTCATGGAAACCCTTGCAGTGAAAATGGAGAAACTAAATGTGGTACTGATAGTCATCTGTAGACCTCCAAACTCTTCAAATGAAAAATTTTTGGATGCCATTGAGGATATCAGAATCCTAATAAAGTTTGTAAACTCTCCATCCCTTAATGTAATACTCTGTGGTGATTTTAATTTCCCATTTATAAAATACAAAAAGAAATATATTCATACAGCAAGATAAGCAGGGGACACAAGAGAGGACCAGGAGCAAGCAAGAATGTAATGGCTCTCACAAATGAGTTTATGCTGACACAGGAGATAAGAGAAAATACCAGGAAAAATAACTGCCAAGATCTGGTATTCACAAATAACACGCACTTGATTGCGGATATAAAAATAACTCCCAACTATTATCTCAGACCACAATATAATCAAGTTATCAATAAATATGGTGATAACTTTTGAAGACAATACGGTATACATACAGAAGGAAGAAGCAAATTTGGGGCTTTTAACTTAAACTCCAAGACCATAAATTGGAAAGAAATTGGATCACACATGGCCCAAATAGAGTGGAGAACAGTTTTTGAGAATAAAACAACTGAGGAAATGCTAACAACATTGGAAGAAAAGATGCTGAGAATTTTGGAAAAATATGCTCTGAAAGCACAGCCAAAAAGAAAGAGGAACTGGCTAGAGAGGCAAAAGGGAAGAATATTCCGCAAAAGAAAGAGAGTAGCGATGAAGTTAGCTAATTGCAGAGCCAACAATACCAGGAAAGAAATACAAGAAAACTGGAGAGAATTGATTGGGAAATACAAACTCTGATAAAGGGCCATACAGAGAGGGAAGAGGAAAAGATGGTAGAAGCAATAAAGGAAAATCCAAAATACTTCTACAGCTATGCAAAAAGGAAAACAAAAACACGCGCTACTATTGGGCCCTTAAGGAAAGGAAATAATGAACTAACAGATGATCTAAAAGAAATATCTGAAACATTGAGAACCCATTATGAATTGGTATTTAGTACCCCAAAAAGTGACAAAGCAATACCTGACATAGATACATGCTTCAAAGAGAAATTGCAAGGAGAATGTATAACAGACTGATTTTACCCAAGAAGATGTAGTGAGAGCTATAGGACAAATGAAATCACATTCAGCCACAGGTCTGGACAAATGGAACATACTACCTATTAATTAAAAATTGTAAAAATGAAATAGCTACACCCTTATACTGGATATGGAGAAGATCCCTAGACATGGGGGGAAATACTGAGCATCTTGAAAAGAGCAAACATCATCCCAATATATAAAGGAGATAGATAGATCTTGAGCAAAAAACTATAGACCAGTGTCCTTGATGCCCCAGTGCATCATGTGATCTCTTTAAGCTCTGTTCGATTCTTCTTTTGTTACAATGCCTATGATGGCATTCAGTATGCATACGCTGTCCAGGAACTGTAGTGAAGCTGATGCCTTGTGCTTGACTAGCCTCTGCTATTCCTTGACATCCTTTGAATCCCAGTGTGACAACTGCTTGCCTGTCATCCAATGAGGTTTCACAAAATAGTCATTTATCCATCATATATAGTATACTTGAAACAATAAGAAAAATATTATTAGCATGAAATGGCTTTCTCACATCTATAAAACATGAACAAAACAAAACTCTTAATACAAATTTTAAAATTTTTATTAAAAAAACTGAGAAACAATAAAAAATGGAAATAACATTATAAGAATTATATTAGTTTGCATATATCCATGGGGGCACATGTGCCTTGTATTTTTTATCAGATGTTAAATGTACAGCAACTATAAATAAAATCAAAATGTGCAAATATGTTGTTATAACTGAAAATGTGGGTAAATATTAGTTTTTACACCCACTCAAGAATCATTGCCAAATTAATTTTTATAATATATTTTTACTTGCTGATCATGAGTACGATCTTCATTCTTTCTATAAATATATAGTTTTTTTTAAATACTGATAGTTCAATGCCCTTGCTTAACATTAATATGGTGTCACATTACAAAATAGTTTACCAGAGTGTAAAAATATAGGGTTACCAATCTGGATTTTCCATCACCAAAAATTTTATCGCAGACTTTTATATAATTACACCAAATTGTTATCTAGAGTATAGAAGCTGTTACTTGGCAAAAACTAGCTCCTACGGAGTATTGTGGTGGCCATATTAGATTTATGCAAATTAGGTACATTTCCCCAAGGTAGATTTGGGTGCATTTTTAGTATGTTGTTCTATAAAACTTTCTGAAATGCACTACGAAGAAAAAAATTCTGTTGCAATTTGTGGTGGGTTAGGCCTAATTTTCTTGTAAATTGACTAGCGTATTTCTCAAGGATAGCTTTCTTCAAAAGGTTGGGGAACCTATGAGGTTGGACAGTATTTTAGATTTAGTAATAACTACAGACAATAGGCTAATCACTGATCTTCAAGTAATTGAACCATTAAGCAATAGTGATCACAATATGGTAGAGTTTGTCCTCTCAGTAAGTCATTTGAAACTAGCTAACTCTACTAAAATTCCTAACTTCCAGCATGCAGACTTTTCTAAATTTTGAAATGAATTGTCACACGTCAATTGGGAAAATGTAATGAGGATCTCCAATGCAAAAATAATGTGGGAATCATTTGAAACAGTATTTAGGACTATAGGTAAATGAGAAATGTGTACCGTACAAGATTAAGCATGGAAAAGTAAATAACAAGCCTTTGTGGTTTACTTCTAGAGTAGGGGATATTATAAAGAGTAGAGATAGGGCTTATAGGTTACATAAGTGAGATAAAGGCAATTTGTGGTTATGAAACAACTACATACAGTAGACTCACAACTTACACGGGGTAGGGTGGCAATAAAAAATGAAGTCGCAAAATTTAAAATGTGCGGGTACTCATTTTATTCGGTTTATTGAAAAAACAAATTCTGCCAAATTTCAAGTTCCTAATCTTATTTTAAGTGGTGGTACAAGACACAAAGAACTTTGTGCTCTAGGCTATTGGAAACGAGTGTTCGAGTGAGCTTCAAAGTTATACAAAACAAAAAACTGAAAAGAACGATTCTGATAAGACTCAAACAACCTCAAATAGGACTGCAATAGCTTGTAGTGATCTGATAGATTACAATTATGCCTAATTTTTCTGGCTTTGAATGAACGTGTATTTATTGGCATCAGGGAACATCTTCTGGTGCTGCTCCACAACCTGAAGAACGTATTGCTGTTGATCCTCCTGTGTGGTCAGCACAGCATTAAAATCTTTCATTAGGGCAACTCCTCTTTCTGCGGGATCATTGACAGCACTGATGGCACAGACGCGCTGTTTCGCTTGTTGAAAATCTTCATCTTCCCACTGCTCCGGATCCTTGGAGAGGAAGGATGTGGGAAGCTGGAGCAGGTGGAAGAAGGCCAATGTGTTCGTGACAAAGGCTGCCAAAGAAAGATGTTCAGCATCTCCCACATCAATTGTCACACAAGGTGAGTGACTCTTCCTTTCTTCATTTTTGAGCGCCTCAACCATGCCTCTTTTCACCGCGCTGCTGAGATATTCATCAAAAAAGGCCAAAGCGACCAACTTTTCACTTAAGTACCAAAGATGGCTAGTGATCCCTTTCAAAGCGGCTTCTGCCACGCATTGGTTAACTTGTCTGTACTGCACCAGCTTTTGTATCAGCTCCAAGTCCAACCGCGGAGCATATCTGGCTACCGGGGCATTGAACCAAACTTTAACGTAAATCTCTGCAACAAAGAGGCAGAAGTCAGTAACACCCTGGAGCTCCTGGTCCATGAGTTTCCCCAAGTTCTGCAACTGGTGACGGTACAAGAAGATCTTAAATGCATAGATGCATTTTGCCATCCACCGTGCCCTGTGGAGGGCACCCGGAGTTTGAATATGATTTCCCTGTGGTAGATTTATTCCGAGAAATAGCAGTACGAGTTCCAGGAATTCATGGTAATCATCGTGATGCTGCTGAGATCTCAACTGTTCGTGCACAAACTCTGCAACTTTCTCCTTGAATGCGTGCATCTGATCTGCCACCTCACGGTGTCTCTCAGCAGAAAGAAAAGAATCCTTTACAATCTTTGGTCCCGAAGAGCATGCTACTAAGGCTTCGAAAACTTTTTCGAGAACTATTTCCGCGATGTGGTGACGACAAGCAAGATTGAGAAGTTTCTTCCCGAGCTTCTGCTCGAGGAATTGACAAGCGCCGTTCAAGCGACCGGTGTTACATGATGATGTGTCAAAAGACATGGCTATGATCCCGGGAGATAACTGCCAGTCTTCCAGCATGTCATGCACTGCTGTTGCCTGCGCCAGACCTGTTGATGATGGCAGCTTTGGTACCCCCAACAGCTTCATCACACCTTCTCCTGAAACCAGGACTGGAAGGCGATCGACCTTCTCTTTGTTTGTAAGGTCTGGAAGGAGCTTGCCATCCCAATGAACTGTTAATGGTACCGTTGGGGAAAAGGACCTTCTCAGCTTGTCCGCGATGTCTTGGCGGAATTTCATTCGAGCTAGTCGGATTGTGTCTCGATTCAATGCGTAGTGCTCCATACTTTGTCCAGCAGCTGCTAAGGTATTGGCCACAACATGGACTGCCCGGCGATTGGATATCTTTGTGCAGTCCAACGCTTGCGCCAGTTCTTGAGTAACAATCTGATTTAACCCTCTTGATCTTTTCCTCTTGGGAGTGGCAGATGACGCGCCTCCTATTGCTCCGACATTCACCTCATCTTCCTTGTCAGTATCCTCGTTTGTAGAACTGCTGCTCGACTCCAAAACCACGGACCTGTCCATCTTCTGGAGTTCATTCAGGTTCCTTCGTTTCCTTTTCTCTTGCTCACGCTGCCGCGTCATTTTGTTCTCCTCTTGTCTAATATACTTCTGATCAACAAGTCCTATAGTTCCTCGACGACCAGGCTCACGCTGCGCAAGAAGAAACTGCTTGTCTTCTTTATTTTTGATGATTTTGAGCGCATCACCATGAGCACAATCGAACAGGCCTTTCAGACCTTCTAGAAAGACCCTTGTCCATCTGGGTTTTGGTACGCCTCGCTCGTAATTTCTTTAAGCTTCTCCACTCAGAATGGAGGTTCTCCAGCTTGTCTTGTGCCCAGTGCGTAGCTTGAGTCGGAAGACTTGCATTCTTCCACATCTGTTCGACCTCTGTCATCACCAGTCGGCTACTTTCTCTGACAGGGCAAGACTCGGACAGGTGAAAGAACAAGAATCGTTCCAGGACCTGCCGCTTGGACGGCAATTTGGCTCCTGTAAGGGCATATGAGTTGGGAGAAGTCTCCAGTAGCCATAAAACATCATTCATTCTTAGAGTAGTCGCCATTTTTCATCTACCTGCAAAGTATACAAAATAGAGAATTAGTAAGTGACAGTGGTGGAAACTTTGTTACTCTTGTACCACCCCCTAATGTTTATCAAAAGTCCTAAAAATTTGCCTGAGTGATTTTCTTCAGGAACTGCACCAAACACGCCACCGCACTCGCTCCTCCAGGCAACTTGGATTTTTACCCTTATTGGCTATTGCCACCCTAACGCGGGGGTTACGTTCCTTGGACCCCGCGTAAAGCCAAAAACTGCATGAAGTCAGAAACAAAAAAAAATCCCCAAAATTGCCCTTAAATCATTATATATTCTAACTCTGTTATACATACATAGGGCCTATACACTATAACATACCTGTACAATTACAATGGTATGCATATGAAATTTTTTTGTCTGCTGTGAGGGTTTTTTCAACTCATATTATATAATTCGACCATGCTGAATTCAAAAGTGACATTGGTTTTCCTCAATCAGGTCAGGTTTTTTCTCTATTGGCCATTTATTATAAGTCCAATTTTATCCCCAAATTTATTGATTTTTTTAGCTTAAACACTAGATACGAGTAATATTATAAGAACACTCGTGAAAAATGAAAACATTGTGTGAATAAATACTTTTATTCATACAATGAATATGGAAAAAAGTTTATTGAGGAAGGAATGAAGTTTTTTTGGCTTTCCGTCTGTGTTTTTCTTCGGGCACATCTCGCTTCAAACACCAGCAATAGTCCACCAGCATATTGATATCCCAGTTTCCCTGGTACCTCTCTTCCATTATTTTGATATCTTGGTGAAATCGTTCACCCTGTTCCTCACTATAATCCCCGCAATTTTCAGGAAAATAGTCCAAGTGGGACCACAAAAAGTGCATTTTTATGGACATGCGCGACCCATGAGCTTTGAAAGCTTCCATCAAGTTTTTGACAACGGACTCGTATTCTGGACTTCTACGCTTGCCAAGAAAATCAGTGACAACTGATTTGAATGCCTGCCAGGCATTCTTCTCAGTTGGAGTCATTGCGTTTTCGAACTGAGTATCCTTGATCAAAGTTCGAATTTGAGGACCATCAAAAACCCCAGCATTTAGTTTAGCATCAGATATATGAGGAAATTTACTCTCGAGATATCGGAATGCTGAACCCTCCTTATTCATTGATTTGATGAAATTTTTCATCAAGCCCAGCTTAATATGAAGTGGTGGGAGCAAAATTTTTGTTGGTGGTACACTGGTACAAGGGGCACTGAAACGACATTATGCGACCCAGGTTCAAAATTCTCTCTGGATGCCCATTCACGCTGTGCATAGTGCTTCTCATCCGCTCGGCTATCCCATTTGCAGAGGAAACATGGGTATTTCGTGTATCCCCCTTGCATTCCCAATACAAATGCCACAATCTGAAAAAAAATGAAAATATTTAAAGAATTTAGAGAATTTGTTCTATCAGATAAAAAAATCTATGCATTGGACTGTATCACTTCTGTGGGGAAGTTAAGTGTTCTTATACGCTCTCAAATAACCTTTGGAAAAACAACATAGTCAATAGCAATAGTTTACTTATGATATTAGTATTACCTTCAAATCTCCACAGATCCTCCAGTTATGTTGGTCATATACGAGAGCATCCAGTAAAATTTTCATGTTATCGTAGCTCTCAGTAAGTTGTACGGAATGTGCTACAGGGACTGATGCAACCCTATTCCCAATGTTGAGAAGTACTACTTTCAAACTTCATTTAGACAAGTCTATAAATAGCCTCCATTCTGATGTGTTATATAGCAGGCCCAAGGATTCGATTAGCCCCTCAACATTGCAGCAGTACACTAAGGAAGAGGTATTTTCGTGCACTGCAAAAAACTTGCGGAATTCTTCCTCTCATTTCCTATACCAGGAGAATGTTGTTCCCGGAGCCAGCAAGTTGTCCTCTCGAAGTCGTGAGCCCAAGATCTCGGCAGCTAATTTGGAAAGTCCTAAATCCCTGGTAAGATCATTAAGTTTGGCCTGGTTGAGAGGCCTCGGCTCATTTGAAGTGGTATTTTGAGGTATATACGACTGGGACTGGTCATTGGCATTGGTCATTGATTCATCATCAGAATCATCGAAGTCCAGGGTTTGAGGTGGGTCAGGTATTGGAATTCCAGGACCATGGGGTACAGGTCTCATAGCAGAAGGAATGTCAGGGTATACAACAATGTGTTTATTCTTCTTGTTAACTCCTGAAAATAGAAACACAGAAACATGGATATAAAACTTGCATATGAAGTAGAAGAAGCATTCATACAGTGGTGGCTCGTGAGGGAAGGCTGCCGTCTGTAAGATATGAAATAAGTCGATGGAGTCTGTATATTTTCTTTCTTTTTCATTCATATTGTCCCTTCGGGGACAATATGAATGAAAAAGAAAGAAAAAATATACAATCATTGTATATGTAAATGTAACTTGTATAACAATATGTATATGTAAATGTATGATTACCATTATGGTGAATATTATGCTATATATGGTGAATATTACATTATGGTGAATATTATGTCAAGTTTCATATGAGGATTTCAAAATATTTAAGAAAAATAAATTTATAGGCCCACCTTGGAGGTTTGTCATGCAGAAATAGCAATCTGTCACATGATCCTTTCCTTCTCTCCAAATCATGGGAATTCCAAAAGGCAAAGATTTCGCTCTGCCTTTGCTCCATCTTCTCAAATTTTCAATGCACGTCTTGCAGCACATTTGAGGGGCGAAATTTTTGTCCTGGTCCCCTAGCTTAATTCCAAAGTATGCTCTATACATTGTCTTCACAAATTTAGTGATTTGGGACTGGTTATTTGGCATGGTAACCGTCCCACATATGTAGCAGAATCTATTTGGATCATTTTTACACACTCTATTCATTATGAAATATTTTATCTATATGCCTGAAAAGTAAAAAAAAGATATTATACAAGTGAAACAAGTGATGATAGATGTTACTGTTCCAATTCTGCTTTGACAAAATCATGAAAAATTCTATTTTACTTATGAGGCCATAGCCGGATAACCTGAGCTGATTGAGAAAAACGGATTGCAGATTCGGAATCAGCAGGAAAAACTCTATAAGAATCACGTACAAAACCCTTGACAGCAAAATTGATGCATACCAGTGTTATGAATGATGAGTTTATGGAGACTGGTGTTTCTGGGTGTTGTTGTTTTGAGCTTATTCATCACAGTGTTGTTTCTTCGCTGGAGGACCAGAGGCAGAGGTTGGCTTGTGTTTGGGCATTGTGAATGAGTATGAAAGAGGTTTAAGCGCACAAAATTTAGAAGTAGGCGAGAGTTTAGGATGTAGCGATCATCAAATTCTTAGGTTTAAGTTATTGATAGAAAACACTCAGGATAGTAACGTAATAGAAGTCCCTGATTTTTGTAGGGCTAATTTTGATAGTTTCGCGGATAGGATGAGAGTAGTGGACTGGGATAACTTATTTATGGGTAATGACACAAATTTGCGTTGGGTGGCATTTAAAGAAAGTTTTAGGAATATTGAAAGGGAGTTTATTCCTCGTAGGCCCAAGCGCGCTAGTAATCGTGGTCAGAGATGGGCAAGATCACCAACTTTGGTGATCTTGAAGATCAAGATCAGATCACCAGAAAAATGTGATCTTGAAGATCAAGATCAGATCACCAGAAAAATGTGATCTTGAAGATCACTTTTCAAGATCACTTTTATATGAATTGAAAAAAGTTGTACTCTTGTAGAGTAAACAAAAACAAATTATTTTGTCAATCACTCCTGAAAAGTATCACTCCTAATACTCCCCTGAGGGCTGAGGCAATACAAGCATCGCATCCTACCCATGTCACCTGATCTAAACCACGGGGATTGACGATTCCCCTTTCAGTTTTTCAGGTGGTAAACTTAAAACTTAGTATTATCATAACTTATCAGCAAAGAAAAAACTATTAAATGACATACATATAGTTTTTAGTTCTATTTTTCTCAATTCTCATTTCACCAGGTCCATAACCCATATCAATGAATGGTCAGCATATATAAGTAAACATTTTTTACATAGAATTTAATTTTACAGTTTTACTGCAGTACGCAATTACTGACAATATAAGGGTAAAAACCGCAAGTTAAGAGTGTTAATTTAATGTTCAACCGCTGTAAACATTTGCTTTCAGCAAAACCAATTGTTCAAAGTTACCATCCGAGAGACGACTTCGTTTGGGGCTATGAACCATGCCAGCAAACGAAAACAACCGTTCCACTGGTGCAGAGGAAGGTAGCGTGGTGTTATACCTCTTGAAGATCTTCTTTATAGCAGGATACCTATCTAAAGAGTCGAGTGCCTTACTGGTGTCCTGCAAATAATTGAGGACTTCCAAGTCTTCCTTGTTGTTAGGAGCAGAGAATGAGCCGTCCATAGTTCTGAAGAAATCGTCTTCAGATGATGAGTCTGAGTTCACCGAACTATTACCACTGCTGTCAGAATTACAATTTCTTACAGCCATTTGGAGCTTGTCTTTTACTTGAGACTTGATTGCTTCATGATCGCCGAAATTAGGCCCTTGCAACAATGATATCCATCTAAGTTTGAAATACCGATGAGATACTGAGGCCAAAACGGCATCAGCTACCTCGGGGCTCAACGACAAAAAATGACCAAATCTGGCATTGAAGCCAGAGACGACTGCTGCCAGTAATGGCTTGCAGTGTCTCAAGCGCAGGTCGTTTGGTTGGATAGGCTCCAATCTTGCGAGGGCATCTTGAGTCACTAGGACTGTTGGAAGAAGACAACCGTAGTAGCATTCTTTCTCTGCCTGTAATTTGTTGAGGGCTGCTGCAATTGGTTTTAGAACAGACAAATATTCTGAAATAAATTCCAATTCATTGTCTTTGAGGATGGGTAGATTCAGTTCTTCAAGAGCTACATTCACGTTGTTCTTATGTATATATTTGGCTTAATGAGTCGTACATTGAGTTCCATCGGGTGACGCATGGGTACCTAAATTGGACGCCAGTTATTTCCTGTATTTTTTCTGCTGACTTGGGTTTACCAGCAGCATTCCACAGCGCCGAACATTTTCCCATTGCAGAATGCTTTATCTTCTTTAGTCCAGGTGAATTCAGTCCTTTATCTGCATCAGTTGTTGCTACCAAGTTCAATGTGTGGGAGGCACATCGAATATGGGATGATAGTTTCACTGACTCCTCTCCATGCTCTCCTGAATGTTCAGGAAAGTTGCTGATGATAACCTCTTCATCTGAATCTTTTTCATCATCATCTTCATCTGCATCATCATCATCATCAATGTCGTCAGTACGATTCTGAACATGAACACCGAACTCTTTAAAGCATTTCACCATGTTCGATGCATTGTCGGTGACTGTAGATACAACTTTTCTATAAGATAAACCATGCTCCGAGTTGATCCTGTCCAATATTCCAGCAATTTTATCAAAGCTATGTGTTCCACGAAATCTTCGGCATGCCAATGCAGCTGATCCTCGCGACAAGTCATCATTGATCTGTAATGTAAGAATATAAAATCAATGTTTGTATGAACATTTTTTTAAGCTTAATTTAATAATATTGGTTAGACACGCACCAGCTAAACTGCGCCACCAAACATTGAAGAGAAGAACTATGTGATATAAAGGAGGCAATTCAGCGATGAGTCGCCTACCATACCACCACATCAGTGACCCATCCCATAAGAGCAAAATGTGGAAGAGTCCATATTCACAGCCTGTGAATATGGACTCTTCCACATTTTGCTGTGAATCAGACATGATGACAGATGACAGAATCAGTGAATTACTGTGAATCACAGCAAAATGAAGACTCACCAAATTAATGAATGAGGAACACATGTCGAATAATTGAAAAGATTATACTATAAGTCTATCAGACTATCAGTCTATCACCAATGGTCAATTTATCAATTATATAAAAATAATACACTAAATCAATAGCATACCCAATGCGCAGTGACTCCCATGAAACTGCGGTGATTAGTTGACCATATGTCGTATGTAACACACAAATGGTCAACTGCTGCCAGTTTTGCTTGTATGTCTTCCTTCATTGTACTGGTTGTTGTTGCAAGAGATCTAGCCAGGGTGCGTCTAGATGGCAACTGAACAGCCGGGTTGACGTCTGAAAAAAATATTTAAAAATTAAAACAAATACAATAGATTAGCTATGGAAAAAATATCAAAATATTTAGCTAGGCTAGCGATAGTCTAATGTTCATACAAATAATATGATTAATTATTTTAATCAGATATTAGCTATGGAAAAAATAGCAAAATATTTGAGTTATACTAACATAAAAGAAGATCCTTAAATTCATGTAGTTCAACTAGGCTCAATGGTAGGAGCCCATTAGCCACAAGCGAGAGAATCTTCTTTTCAAGGATATCCTTGCATAATAAATGCAAAAAACTTCACTTTTTTACGTGAAGGTCAAAATATGAGAATAAAAACCCACTCTAATAGACAGAGTTTATTTCCACGACAGTTTCGACGCCCACTGGCATCCTCCTCGGGTGGATACAGAGGAGGATGCCAGTGGCCGTCGAAACTGTCGTGGAAATAAACTCTGTCTATTAGAGTGGGTTTTTATTCTCATATCCTTGCATATTGGTAGTCCTGGTTTTTGCTTGGAAATGTGGAACATGCTTAGTGTTGACTGCTTGGCAATTTTGGCAGGGCCAGCATTGCTGCCGCTGGCATCTTCTTCTTCTAGCTGGACGCTTGCGAGATTTCTTCTCCGATTCATATTCACCCAAAAGATCCGAATGTAGTTTCTGCACAAGAAAATAAGTTATTATCATGCGGAGAGACTTCTTGAACACCCTGTATAATATTTATCAGAGTATCAAACTTCTAGTTGAAATTAATACTTAACAAGATTCTAAAATTTTGTTATCTTTAACTAAAATTATTTTCACCATGATCAGTGCATTTTTATCCTATGTTAAATTGAAAGCCGAATTTCGTCCTTCAGTAACTAAATAGGAGAAATTACAGACATGGATCAGACAGAGAGAAAGACAGATACACCTGGCGTTTTATTATAGTTGGATATCGGCAGTTTTTAATGTAGTTACTAGTCCATAATCTATTAATATCTGAAGTGCACAATATATTCAAATGGACGTCTATGTAAATGTAGCATTAGTCTTGTATGGCACCAGTCACTTAAAATATGACTTGAACCATTATGTTAATGTTGCTACTTACTACTTACTACTTAGTTACTAAGTAGTACTAACCCTGAGGTGCCTCAGAAGATTGCTTGTTGAGTCGAGGCCAGCAGACAGAATTGTAGTTTTCTTTGTACACTGCCTACAAATAACTTTGATACTGTTTCCAGTTTTTTCGACAATTTGAAAATATTTTCCGTTCAATAGCACAGATTGATCCTTATTACCAACATTGTTATCTAAATATATTGAATACTGTTCTGGTGACAACCTAGAATATTTGGTTCCCTTGGGAGCCTGTTGAAGTTGTAAAATTGCACTCATTATTAAAAAATTCAATCTCTAAATAAAATATGTTTAGAATTAATTTATTATGAATACGGACCTATAGGCTATATTTTATGCCTATATATAATAATATATTAATAGAACACTTTTAACATAATTGCACAGTAAATTACACTTTTTACGAGCCTAAATTCCACAGCAACTACACCTTCCATGAGCCCACGCATGACGCAAGTCACCCAACTAACAGAAAACATAAACAGTCGGTGTTGAACAAAGTTGCCACCAGATGTCGCTTGGACAAAAAACAAATGACATTCGCATAGCGGCATATTTAAGAATCTGAAATTAAAAGTGATCTTGAAGTCTAAAGTGATCTTCAAGATCAAGATCACAAGAAATAAAGTGATCTTAGATCAAGATCAAGATCACCATAATAAAAGTGATCTTCAAGATCAGATCACGATCTTGATCTTCAAGATCACGATCTGATCTTGAAGATCAAGATCGTGCCCATCTCTGATCGTGGTAGACCGAAGTGGTGGAGTAGGGAAATAGGAGAGTTTATAAACGAGCGTAATAGAGCGTATAGACTTAGTAAGCGTAATGGCTAGGTAGCTAACTTTAATAGATATATCGAGCTTAGACGTCAGGTTAAAAGATCAGTTAGGAATGCCAAGCGTAATTTAGAGATACTTATAGCTGCGGATAGTAAACATAGTCCAAAAACGTTTTTTGAATACGTTAATAATCGTAAGCCGGTAAAAAATAACATAGGCCCTCTAGTGGATGTTAATGGCGCTTTGGCTTCTGACGCTCAGGCGATGGCGGGTATTTTCAATAACTTCTTTGCGACAGTTTTTACCGTAGAAGACGTAAATAATGTCCTCGACGTGGATGATATCGTTCCATTTAGTAGCGAGACTATTTTGGAAGAAATAACTTTTTACGAGGCTGAGATTGCGCATTATATCGATAGGCTAAAAGTTAGCAAGGCTCCAGGCCCTGACGCTTTTTATCCCAGACATTTGAAAGAAGTTATCGTAGGCCCCTTAACGAAGATCTTTAATCAGTCACTCGAAACGGGGATTATTCCTGAAGACTTTAAATTAGCTAACGTCATGCCTATTTTTAAAAAAGGCGACCGCGCGGTAGCTAGCAATTATAGGCCCATTAGCTTAACGTCAATTCTAGGTAAACTTTTGGAATCCGTAGTAGGGATCATATTATCAATCACTTAGAAAGTAGAGATTTGATTAATAGTAGTCAGCATGGGTTTCGACGCCATAGGTCTTGTTTAACTAATTTGTTAGAATTTTATAACGAAATAGTGCGCGAATACAATAGGCATAGAGCAGCTGATGTTATTTATTTAGATTTTAAAAAGGCATTCGATACAGTTCCGCATAGGAGACTAATTGCGAAGGTTAAAGCGCACGGTATACGCGGTCAGGTAGCTAACTGGTTAGAAGAATGGCTTCGTGCTAGGAGACAGAGGGTCGTAGTTAATGGTAGTGAATCAGGGTGGTTAGATGTAGGTAGCGGTGTCCCACAGGGTTCAGTGTTAGGCCCATTGCTATTCATAATTTACATTAACGACATAGATGTAGGATTGACTAGTAACGTGTCAAAATTCGCGGATGATACTAAAATAGGCGGTAAGGTTGTTAATGAGGACGATAGAAATAGGATTCAAGACGATGTAAATAGGATTATGGACTGGACAGATAAGTGGCAGATGCAATTTAACGTAGACAAATATAAAGTTTTGCATATAGGTTCTCGCAACAATAATTACGCATATACGATGGATGATAGGGAGTTAGTGAGCATTGACGAGGAAGTAGATTTAGGCGTACGCGTATCTAAGGATTTAAAGGTTAGGAACCAGTGCCTGGAGTCTTTCGCAAAAGCTAATAGGATGTTAGGTTTCATAGCGCGTAATTTCAAATTTAAATCGAAGGATATTATATTGCCCCTTTACAAGTCCCTAGTCAGGCCTCATTTAGAATATGCAGTTCAGTTTTGGTGCCCGTACTTGCGTGAGGATATTGATATGTTAGAAAGGTTTCAGCGTCGTGCCATGAAACTTATTCCGTCATTGCGCAATAAGCCTTATGAAGATAGGATTAGAGAGTTAGACATGTATTCACTCGAAACTAGGAGATTAAGGGGGGAGCTTATTGAAGTTTTCAAAATCGTTAATAACATCGATAACGTAAATTTTGACAAATTGTTCACTTTTGATAATAGTAATACTCGCAATAACCGATTTAAGTTGCGTGGCAGGCGTTTTATTACTAATATCGCTAAAAACTTCTTTACGTTTAAAGTAATTGATAAATGGAATAATCTTCCCGCGTCAGTCGTTCATTCTACCAGTGTTAATATGTTTAAGAACCGTCTTGACAGACATTTTAAAGGTATTAACGTTGTTTAATTTAAAAAACAACAAAGTTAGCAACAGAAGCTCTGGTGGTGGTGCTCGAGGATGAGTCTGTTGACGATGAATGCCAGCTTGTGACATGCCAGCGTGTGATGCCAGCAATAAAATTATTAAAAAAAAAAAAAAAAATTAGACTAACACGAATGTAGATGTAGCTCATAGCGTAAACTAACCCACTTTTTGTTTAACTCACCTACTTTTTATTTTTTATTTTTTTCTTCTTATCCTCTCCTTACTTTGCATGTCTAACTCTTTTCTTGCATGTTTGTAGTTTGCATGGTATGACAGTGAGTTAAGACTGTTTGCATGGTTTGTAAGTGTTCTTATTTTACTTCTTTTCATCTTTCACCCCTCTCCTATTCTCCCCAACTATTTTTCTGACTTGTCGGCAGTGGCTGGCGGATGATGATGGTGAGACACTTTTCCTCTTTTTCTGAATGAATGTTAACCCATGAGTGATAGGTGTTGCTCTTACTTAACCCCTTATTCTCTTCTCTTCTCTTAACCCGCTACTCTTTCCTTTCTCTCGGGCTAACCTTAGAGTGGATCTTAGGGTCTTTGTTAGCCTTAGCTTCTGTAGATCTGTAGATCTCTAAGGCATGAAGCAAAAAGCATAATAAAAAAGTCCAAGCATGATTTTGAAATCTCCATAGCTTGTGACAGCAAAGAAAACCCCCAAATGATTCTTTCAATATGTCAGTAATAGGAATTGAGTAAAGAGTTTCATGGGACCATTGAAAAATTCTGATGGAGAGCTAGTTTCTTAACACAAGCAAATGACTACCCTGCTAAACAAATTTTTTACATCACTTTTTACAATAGAAGATATAAAAAATATCCCTACAGTCATAGACATAATATCTTTTGACAATGGTAATACTTTAGATAATATTGTGTTAGTGAAAGGGAGGTAATGCGACTAGATAATATTGTGGTTAGTGAAAGGGAGGTAATGCGACTTTAGATAATATTGTGGTTAGTGAAAGGGAGGTAATGCGCTATATTGATAAAATGAAAATGCATAAATCACCGGGGCTGGATTTCATATATCCCATACAACTAAATGAATTAAAAGAAAGCATTGTTGTACCACTAATAAAGATTTTTAATGCATCTATTTCTGAGGGGTGCGTACTAGACAATTTCGTTAGCAAATGTAACACTTATTTTTAAGAAAGGCGATAAAGGTGTGGTGGGAAATTATAGGCAAATCAGTTTAATGTCTGTTGTAGATAAGCTACTGGAATCAATAATTAGGGATAGTTTAGTCGAACACTTGAAATTGCATAACTTTATTAGAAATATGCAGCACAGTTTTAGGCGAAACAAATCTTGCTTAACTAATCTTTTAGAATTTTTCCAAGGTGTGGTTGAAGTTTACGATAGTCATTGGGTGGTAGATGTAGTGGATTTAGATTTTCAAAAAGTGTTTGACACCATACTGCACAAAAGACTCATTGAAAAAACTAAGGCTCATGGAATCAGGGGTGTAGTAATAAATTGGATAGGAGAGTGGTTGTGAGGTAGGAAACGAGGGTGGTCGTTGATGGAGTGTTGTCGTCTTGGGCTAATGGAGTGGCTACCCCCAGACCTGCCTCGTACACCTATGGGTACAAACATTATAGAAGTGGTCCATTGAAGATTAAGAGCTAGTTGTCTGGAGCATGACTAAGTAGGCCAGTGAATCACTGTGCATAATGAACATCAAATTGCCTACACCACTGCTTCCAGATTTGAAATTTATAAAATATACAGAGACCAGTCCACTAACCATGGCTTCTATTATCTTATTGACTGACTCACCTAGTGTAGTGATAAATCTAAATACAAAATTATGAATGACTGGCACAGTTAGGCATCTTATTGACTACAAACAGCATACTGGCACTAGAAGGAGCACCATTTATAAATTAGACATAGATTCAAATTAGACATCCTGTAGTTCCACCACAAATGAGCTGTATACATGGAGTACAAAAAGATTTGAACAAAATCAACTTAATATCTGATGTACATTAGGGTGCATCAAACGCCCTTAGGTTCTTGGATTTTAATGTCTATTCTCTCAAATGTTACACTTGTTGCTAGAAGTGTGTATGCCAAACATTAATTAAATCGGAGGTGGTCCTGGGTGGCCACCGGTCACTTTTATATTTTCGCGCTATGTAAAAATATCTATTTTTTTTATTTACCAACCAGTTGACTACTTACATTGTTTCTTTTAATATAGAGTTGCTAAGGGGTGATTTACATAACATTTGAGAGAATAGACATTAAAATCCAAGAACCTAAGGGCGTTTGATGCACCCTAAAGGGGTGATTTACATAAAACATGTACCATAAACGAAACTTCACTTATAGTCTAATAATATCCTTTATTGTCTTTCAGAAACAATGGAAGCTGTAACAATGGAAGCTGTAACAATGGAAGCTGTAACAATGGAAGCTGTAACAATGGAAGCTGTAACAATGGAAGCTGTAACAATGGAAGCTGTAACAATGGAAGCTGTAACAATGGAAGCTGTAACAATGGAAGCTGTAACAATGGAAGCTGTAACAATGGAAGCTGTAACAATGGAAGCTGTAACAATGGAAGCTGTAACAATGGAAGCTGTAACAATGGAAGCTGTAACAATGGAAGCTGTAACAATGGAAGCTGTAACAATGGAAGCTAAGAAGACCAGATTAGCAAGTGCCATTTTTGGTCTTGGCAATGCTCTTACAGAAGGAGATGGTACATTGACAGGAGTCCGCCTCCCAACTTGCCGGCAGGTTCTTCGATGCGTGATGTGGCACATCCAGAAAGAAATATGTGAAGGCAAACAAACACAGCCACTCAAATGGAAATCTGCCAGCATAGTCCTTATCCAGCTGAAAACATTCTACACTAAAGCAAATATTCCTATGCTTTCAGACCATCAATGCTGCAAACTAATACTTGACCTTCTTAATGACAATAACAAATTGCGTCAAATACCTGTTTCTCGCAGAGAATCTCCAAACACTTTGGCTAAGTTGCAATCCATGAATGAACGTCTTGATAAGACCTTTGGTGTATGGACAAAAGATGCAATGACAAACATTAAGAATGAGGAAGATAGAGCATTTTTAGAGTCAATGAAATCTGACAGAGTAGCCTCATTTGGTAGTGTTGACAAGAAGAAAGCTGATAAAGATCGTAGAAAAGAAAAACGCATCTTAGCGGAAGCTTCAAGACGAGAACGTCATGAATCATCCAGTGTACAAGAGATGAAAAGTTCTGTATGCTCTGATGATATTGCCTCTGCAGATAGCTTGGAAGAAACTGAAGAAGAGGCGATTCCAGAGCTTCAAAGGAAGCGTAGTCACCACAGATCAACATATGCAGGTACGTCTGCCTTTATTCCTCATGATATTCTGAAAAGGCCTTCAGTCGTGTCTGTTGCTACTCGACTAAACATAACTCCTGTTCAACAGGCTGTGCTCACCGAAGCTGCAATCCATGAATGAACGTCTTGATAAGACCTTTGGTGTATGGACAAAAGATGCAATGACAAACATTAAGAATGAGGAAGATAGAGCATTTTTAGAGTCAATGAAATCTGACAGAGTAGCCTCATTTGGTAGTGTTGACAAGAAGAAAGCTGATAAAGATCGTAGAAAAGAAAAACGCATCTTAGCGGAAGCTTCAAGACGAGAACGTCATGAATCATCCAGTGTACAAGAGATGAAAAGTTCTGTATGCTCTGATGATATTGCCTCTGCAGATAGCTTGGAAGAAACTGAAGAAGAGGCGATTCCAGAGCTTCAAAGGAAGCGTAGTCACCACAGATCAACATATGCAGGTACGTCTGCCTTTATTCCTCATGATATTCTGAAAAGGCCTTCAGTCGTGTCTGTTGCTACTCGACTAAACATAACTCCTGTTCAACAGGCTGTGCTCACCGAAGCTGTAATTCAAGAGGCAGGAGGTGATCCACGTCGTGTGGCCAAGTCGTATTCAACTGCTGATAAGGCTCGACGATCAATAACAAGTGCTATTGCCAAAGATATTCGAGAAAATTGGATCGCCCCAACAGCTGCAACACTTCACTGGGATGGCAAGCAGATGCATACGCTCACAAACAAGAATGGCAAGGAAGAAAGATTGCCAGTGTTGGTTGGGAATGCCACTGATGTAAAGCTACTGGGAGTGGCTAGATATCCTCGTGGAAGTGATATGTCATCAGGTGACATCATTGCCGAGCACACTTACACGTTTCTACATTCATGGAAGTGCAAACAGTCAGTTGTCAACTTATGTATTGACACAACAGCATCAAACACTGGACACGTTACAGCTGCCTGTGTTACCATTCAATCAAAACTGGACCGTGCTCTTCTGTGGTGTGCATGTCGCCATCATGTTGGAGAGGTAATCCTGGATCATGTGTTTGACGCTCTCAAAATTGAGACATCAAAGTCTCCAGAAGCATCTTTGTTCCAAAGATTCCAGAAGAATTGGGAACGCATATCGCATGCAAAGGATGAAAGTTTAACCAAAATTGACATTTCAATGTACAATGACGATGCACAACAACTGCTTTTATCCTGCAAAAACAAGGTTTTAAGCACAATCCGCACAAGCGCTTCATACTGTAGGGAAGACTACAAGGAAATGGCACAACTCTGCCAGGTAGTCCTCGATGATGATGTCACAAAACAAGGAACACTCCACAGACCTGGGGCCATGCATAAAGCAAGGTGGATGTCAAAGATTCTTTATTCTATCAAAATATGCCTACTTGAAGAGCAAATTTCTGTACTACCTCGAGGAACTGTAACAACACAACATCAACAGGAAAAACTGAAGGAGTTTGTTGTTTTTGTTGTTTATATTTATTGTGATTGGTGGCTCATATGTCAGTCTGCTTCAAATGCCCCATGGTTTGATTTGTGCTTATACAAGACTCTGCTCAACTATAAAGCTGTCAACTCAATCATTTCAGTCAGCGCTGTGAAAGCCTTTGATAGACATTTGTGGTATTTAACCCCAGAACTGGTTGTTTTGGCACTGTTCAGCAATGCAGTACCTCAAAAGGAGCGTCGTGCCCTTGCAGATGTGTTACTGGCCATACAACCAGATGAAATGCCAAGCACTCCAAAACACCGCTACGGTTCTGGATATGGCAAACCGTCATTTCCAAAAATTACAGAAGCGACAACCCTGGCTGATCTTGTGAACGAGGACTCGTGGTTTACAGTGAACCTTCTTCACCTGGATATGACCTTCCTAACAGAGGATGTTGACAATTGGCAGAACAATGACCACTTCAAGGCAGCCAAGTCCATTGTGGATGGGTTAAATGTTGTGAATGACCCTGCGGAGAGAGCAGTAAAGCTCACAACTGATTTTGTCTCAGCTGCAAGAGGAGAAGACCACTTCCAAAATCTTCTTCAAGTGGTTGAATGTGACCGCAAAGTGAGGCCAAATTTGTGGAAACGAGCAAAGTTGGAGTAGTGACATTGGCGTTGTGTTTTATACATTTTCAACTTTCAATCAATGTAAGTATAGTAATACCGAATATTTGTATATTAGTATTATAAGTAATACCGAATATTTGCCGAATATTCGGTGCATCACTACTAAATATATAAAAGTGGCCAGTGGCCACCCAGGACCACCTCCGATTTGATTTATTTTTTGCATACATACTTCTACCAACAAGTGTAATATTTGAGGGAATAGACATTAAAATCCAACAACTTTTTGAAAATCATGGGGCGTTTAATGCACCCTAATGTACATATATGAAATTTTCTAACCAAAGTATTTCCCTGAGCATATAGCTATAGTAATCCCTTGTTTTGTGTGGTTTTGCATATATGTGGGTAAGCTGCACCATACCTAAAATGCTAAATTTGAAGAGATAAATATTGCGTGCCAGTTCCACCTGTAGTACAATTACATACTGTGCAGCACACGTAGTGAGTCAGCCACTGCGCAGTTGCTAATGATGCACCATGGCTGGTCACCCAGTTTATGTCATTTATTATGTAAGCACATGTAATTATATATCCAGGATTATAACTTTGTTTTTCATTAAAAACACTTTACTTTTTTTGATTAATATGGCTCCAAAATGTCCAACCAGTTCTCTTGCAGAAAAGTAATGACTTTAGTGCAAAAAGTGGAGTTGTTAGATAAATTAAAGTCAGGCATGTCAGCAGCAGCAAAATTGGTAGACCTGTTGTTTGGAGTGAATGAATCAACAGTGCAAACAACAGGAAAAATGAACAGAAAATAAGAGATTATATTGCTGCGGGTGACTCAACCCACAACTGTTTCTCATTTGAGATCGGGTCTCTGTTCTAGTTTGACCATAAATCTATGAAGTTGTTACTCTTTAGACTAAACTGTTTACTCTCCTTTCCTTCTTGCTCAATATCTCTTCCAAAAATTACTTGGCTTTTCTTTATTCTATATATTTTCAAATGTTATTTTACTTGCTTTTGTTTATCAAAATGCCAGTGGGATACCCTTTATCTCCCCCTCGATGACCTGTATCTGCTGGACGACTAATGAATCTACTCCTTTAGCTGAACTCATAAGGAATGGTGAAGTTGAGATGAGGAAAATGATGACTAGATTTTTATACAAATCTAGTTTATTTAGTTAAATATTTACATTATGTACATCACACTCGCTTCATCCACGCCCAGTTGCTTACAATCCAGTCACACACAATATTTCTTTCACATTACAAGTTATACTTTATTTATACTGTTATATCTTCCTTTTCTGGAATCCAGAACCTCCGAATTTATGATTTATAAAATAACAAGTTCTTGAGCTTCTTGATTCTTGATCAGCTTACTTCATACTATACAAATTGTCATACTTAGCAAGTAAATCTTACATTTAGCTTTGTAGTTTTAGTTATCAATCCAGTCCTTCTCCTCATTGGAGGAGTTAATTGGAAAACTAGTCTGGTATATCAGTTGCCTGCATGTGTGAGGAGTATGGTGTGAAGAAACAGTGTCAGATATTTGTGAAAGTAAGGATAAGCTTAAGCAGTTTTCGATGAAGTATAGTGTCAGTAGTCCAAAGAGTGGTTCGACAGTGGGTACTAGAATGCATATGGAAATTGCAAAAGATAAGAACCTTGAAGAGGCAGTTTATAAGTGGTTTGTGCAGCAGCATTCTAGATAGTGGTGTTAACATACGTAGTGTTGAGCTGCATTCAGCTGCTAATACGCTAGCATGGAACAAGGAACTCTTCTGGGATAATTAAATCCACTATAGTCCAAATAAGTAATGGTAAATGACAAATACCATAGTTTTTCTTTTTCATGATGCAAGCCCGACGTGGGCAACGGGTCTCTCGCAAAGAGGTCCCATAAATATAGCTTCCCTCACCAGCTATCTACAAAGCAGACAGGATCCAGCTTTGGGACATGGATCTAGGGTTTAAAGCAGCCTAGCCCCACTACATTTAGAACCTCAATATAAGTAAAAGACTCATTGCATTCACGTCGGATTGAATAAATCAAAGAAAAAGGGGTAACTATTATATTTTTAGCCAAAACCAAAACTTAAACCTCAACTGGCAGAATTGAGCGTCCACTTTTCAAGGCACATAACATGTCCGTTTCATGATGGGAATGAACTCAGAATGGTTCCCTGAGTTTTTCATGAAACGGACATGTTATGTGCCTTGAAAAGTGGACGCTCAATTCTGCCAGTTGAGGTTTAAGTTTTGGTTTTGGCTAAAAATATAATAGTTACCCCTTTTTCTTTGATTTATTCAATCCGACGTGAATGCAACGAGTCTTTTACTTATATTGAGGTTCTAAATGTAGTGGGGCTAGGCTGCTTTAAACCCTAGATCCATGTCCAAAGCTGGATCCTGTCTGCTTTGTAGATAGCTGGTGAGGGAAGCTATATTTATGGGACCTCTTTGCGAGAGACCCATTGCCCACGTCGGACTTGCATCATGAAAAAGAAAAACTATGGTATTTGTCATTTACCATTACTTATTCAGGCTATAGTGGATTTAATTATCCCAGAAGAGTTCCTTGTTCCATGCACGGTCTGTGTGTATCATAAAAAACTCAGGGAACCATTCTGAGTTCATTCCCATATATATATATATATATAATATATATATATATATATATATATATATATATATGTTAAACACAAACCGTGCATGGAACAAGGAACTCTTCTGGGAAAATTAAATCCACTATAGTCCGAATAAGTAATGGTAAATGACAAATACCATAGTTTTTTTCTTTTTCATGATTTTAGCCCGACGTGGGCAACGGGTCTCTCGCAAAGAGATCCCATAAATATAGCTTCCCTCACCAGCTATCTGCAAAGCAGACAGCTGGTGAGGGAAGCTATATTTATGGGATCTCTTTGCGAGAGACCCGTTGCCCACGTCGGGCTAAAATCATGAAAAAGAAAAAAACTATGGTATTTGTCATTTACCATTACTTATTCGGACTATAGTGGATTTAATTTTCCCAGAAGAGTTCCTTGTTCCATGCACGGTTTGTGTTTAACATATAATGTTCTCAGGGAACCATTCTGAGTTTGTGTATATATATATATATATATATATAGTGAGGATGAAGGGATGGTACGTTTATTTACAAACATTTCAGAAATTTTCATTTTCTATCATCAGTGCTAAAATTATAAAAGCAGATAAAAAATAAATAAATATAGTGAATGGAAACTTATAAAATATATTTAAATAAGCGTGTGATATTAATGGTGTTTATATTCAAGTAATTAAAAATAAAATAATATAAAATATAAAAGAGTGATCAATTGCCAAATATAAAGTAAAAAGCGAACAAAATTGAAAGGAGTCTTACCAGGTTGTTATTTTGTGAAAGGGACTAATTAAGCGGAGGGTTGGGAATGATCGGTTGTTGGAAGGGGTCCATATTAGAAGAGTTGGAGCCAGATGGAGCGATTGTGGATTTCTTCTTCTTAGTGGTATATGACAGTTTATTTGCCTATGTTTAGGTTAAAGGCAAAACTAGTCATTGAGAGTTGGTTTAATACTGAGGATGTATAGGGACTCCAAAATGTGGAGGTCAGTTAGATGGTTGGTTGTGTTAATAATTTTGAAATTGGAGGGAAGTAGTGGGTGGTTGTGAGGGTGGCAGGGACCTCTTATTGCTGATTTAGAGGGTTTATTTAAGGGCTGTGATGTTCTGGTAGAAATACTGCGATGCTCATCCACTCTTGTTTGATATTGGCAAATGGTGCTGACAATATAGTTCGCTTTGCAGCGAACACAGCTAAAAATGTAGATGGTGGATGAAGCAAGGGGCTGAGGTGTTTTTTCTTTGTGGTTGAGCTATGATTTGATGCTATTATTGTTGGTGAAAATGAATTGAAAGTTGATTTAGGGGTAAAGAGGGGTGAGTAGTAGGGTGGATCGATTTTACATTTTTTTTGATTTCCATATTCTAATAGAGATAAACTTGCGCATGCATGAGAAAATAGCCTCTGCAAAATCTTAGCTTAATAGGTAATCATCTTCTGCCCCCGGCAGAGCGATGAAAATCATATTTTAGTAGTCAAAAATGTATTTTTAAACCCTAGCCTAGAGTCATAAAATTTTGCGTGTGTTATTTCATGCCTAAGCAACGATATAAATGCTATGGGAAATATATAAATGCATTATTTAAGACAAAGAGCCGATCTGAAAATATGTATATTATACATATTTTCAGATCGGCTCTTTGTCTTAAATAATGCATTTATATATTTCCCATAGCATTTATATCGTTGCTTAGGCATGAAATAACACACACGCAAAATTTTATGACTCTAGGCTAGGGTTTAAAAATACGTTTTTGACTACTAAAATATGATTTTCATCGTTCTGCCGGGGGCAGAAGATGATTACCTATTGAGCTAAGATTTTGCAGAGGCTATTTTCTCATGCATGCGCAAGTTTTTGTCTCTATTAGAATATGGAAATCGAAAAAAATGTAAAATCGATCCACCCTAGTGAGTAGGAGGCGGAGTTCTGAAAGTATTTTGTGGCTGATATGGTCGTAATAGGGAAATGAAAAGTATTGTAGGTCTTTTTTAATGGTGAGAACTTTAAGGGGGGTTGATAAATATTAAGAAAATTTCTGGTTAAATATTGTAAAAGATGTTTTGGGAAGTTGTTGTTGATGCCAAAATTATGTATGAATTCTATTTTATTGTGGAAGGATAAGTACAAAGAGCAAAGATGATAGGCGTGGTGGATTAAAATTTTGATGATGTTTATTTTATATGGGGAAAGGGTGTGGCTTAGGTTTTCAATACATGGAGGTGCTGAATTTTTGTTTTGTTTTGTTATTGTTATGTCTAGGAAGGGTAAGGTGTTATTGGATTAGTCTTCTTTGGTGAACTTAATATTTTTGTGTTGGGAATTAAGATAGTTAAGATCCCACTTAAGTGCCACTTTAGCCAACATTTTTCTCAGTTACCATGAAAATAACTGGCTACGCCATTGCCCCACCCATTATAAACCACATCTATATAAAAGATAGTTGATGACACCTTTCTCCTTTTCCACAATGCCAACCATACCCCCCTTTTTCTTAACTAAATTCCCAACACAAAAACATTAAGTTCACCAAAGAAGACAAATCCAATAACACCCTACCCTTCCTAGACATAACAAAAAAAAAACAAATTCAGCACCTCCATATATTGAAAATCCACATACACTATTAAGGGGGGGGGGGGGTCTGATACTGGCAAGTATTTTTTTGTAAGCATTTGCATTAATCACCTACTGGATACTCTGTTAGTGGGGTTGTGGCAACTGCTGCTAGTTGCTGAGAAGGGAGATTAAGCTGCCAGTGAGGACCACAACAGAGGCCCCTCAATTGAGTAAAAATAAATCCTTTGACTTCAGCACCACACACACTGCTAAGAATGAGAGAAATCAGGGTGAGCAAGTTCACAATTTTGGTGTGGTTGATTGAGATTGTCAGATAGGTAACTCCTATTAATTTAAAACTGGGTTCTCACTTTTATGATCTCTGGGGCATAACCAGTCTGCCTCTTTTAAAGACTTGCTCCTCTGTTTATGGTGGGAGAATTTAGTAGAAGCACAACCTCCTTTGCCCAATTTATTCAGAAAAAAACAAAAATAACACTTAACACTGTTAATTGCATCAGCAGGCAATTTTGCAAGTAACTAAAGAAAATACGAACAGTTTTATTAATCATACACCAATGTGCATCCAGAACCAACTTAGCACTTGGACAAAAAAATATTACTACAAAAAAAAAAAAAAATTAGTAGTTCCATACCACACAATTTAAATGTTAACATAACAAAACCCACTAAATTATTGGCTGTCACCAGCCCATTACCACAAAGAAGGTAAAAATTACATAATAAAAGGAACTCGCATAACTAATACAAAAATAAAGAATATTAGTCACTAGGGCAAGGTCAATGAGTGGTTACCCAAATTGTGTAAACCTGATAAATACCAGATGTGTCATTTTATACTCCCAAACACACTATCCTTCATATCACATCCATTAGAGGTATTCTTGGCTCAATCAGTGCAGAATGCAGTGTTTATAACAAAAATGTGTGTAAACTCTGGCTTCAGCATTTGTGCAGGTATTGGGGGAGCAAAAAGCTTTGTCCAAATTCACTTCAAGAAGCAAATGTTCCAGCCAAAAATGAATCCCTGATACAAAAAACCAACAAACATTTAGCAATTATCTCCCAGCATTGGTTTCAGTGGGCCCCCAAAGGAATACATGAGTGCATTGATGCCAGAAAACAGGGGCAAAATTAACAACAGTAATAATTAAGGTTCCAAAATTTTGTGATATGTGTTTGTATTAATATGTTGCTCATAAAGCAGTTAAAGAAACAATTTAGTTTACAGCCAGAGAATGCTCAGAATCCATTGTGATGCATATTGATAACTGAGGTTAGATTTTTCAATAAGGTCTTTATAAAGGAAATTAGGCATTCAGAAATGATTATGATATTTACATGATGATTTTAAGTGATCCAAACAAGTTGGACATAGTCCTTATATCTAATGGTTAAGCAATACAAAATGCCAATGGTAAAAACAAGACTATAGATAGGATCACCTACCACACCATCAAGGAGAAGTGAGATGCTTTCCTTTCTCAAGTAATGGGCATATATGATTGCCTCAAAGTTCTGATTATTCTCTATACTGAAGGCTGGCTTTCCAAGAAAGCTCTGGCCCATTGGTGATTACTGAAACCTCCCAGGCCCTATTGAGGGGTTTGGAAGTTCTCAGGAATCCTTCCTAACTGGAAATTCCTACAAAACTTGTGGTTTTAACCACACCATCTCAGTATGACAAGACACTAACTAGTGTTATGCAAGAGAAAGACTTAGGCATTATTGTTGCCAACACTTAAACTGAGCAAGCAATGTATTGAAGCTGTCACAAAAGAAAATAGAATTTTAGGATTTATTGGTAGGTCATTTGAGTCTAAGTCAGAGAAAACAATGCTAACATTATATAATTCTTTAGTATCCCCCCCTCCTTCTCCCTAGTGGAATACTGCATCCAATTCTGGTCCCCATATTTACAAGAGGACATAGACAGAATGGAGAGAGTGCATTGACAGGCTACTAAGATGATTCCTGGACTTAGAAATAAGTCATATGCTGCCTGTTCAGAAATGTTAATTTTATTCTCGCTTGTAAAAAGGCATATTCAAGGAGATTTAATCCAGGTTTTTAAAATGATCAAAAGTTTTGATAATGTCAATGCCAAAAAATATTTCCAAATATTTCAAAATTAGTGGGTAAACATTTTAATTCTAATGAAGCTAAACATTTTTTCTTCAGTCATATAGGTAGTTAATAATTTGTGGAATGGATTGCCAGCCAGTATAGTTCAAAGTACAGTCATGCCCTGAGGTTTGCACAGGTTACGAAACCTGCACAAATGATAAAGGGGTTCTATAATGTATTTCAGTGGGATCTGAGAATTGTTCACAAATCTGAAAAAAAAAAAATTTGCAAATTAAAATAAAAAACCAATAATACCAGGTGCTGGCAGGCATGACTATCACAGTGCATAGTTCTAGGGCAAGTACATTACAGCACATGCGTTGTGCCTTGTTTTGGCATCTCATTTTCTGTTTTCTGAGTGCATTAGGGTTTTTCATTTTTATAATTGTTTTATATTTTAATATTTTATATTTATTTATAAATATAAAATAATTTAATATTTTATTTATAAATATAAAATTTATATCAAATTATTTTATATTTATCTATATTTTAGAAATGTTTTTATAAGAGTGTGTTTATTTTTATCCCTGACACTTGTTCTTGGGTAGTCACTACTATATATGCATTATGCACTGGCTTCTAGAATCTTTGTTTTTCCACTGAATGCCTTCAGCTTATAGATGTTGGAGAACTTGGTAATTTTTTTTACATTTTACAAAAATGTTGCCCAATTTGTACATAATGCAGGTAAACCCCAGTTTGTGATTGGAATGCATTCCTGGAAAACAGATTGCTAGGTGAAGAATCACAAATTGGGAGCATTTTAACACTGGTTTAATGGGGATACATTTCTGGGGGTCCTGCGGGTTTTTTTTCCCAACACCAATGCAAAAACGTGTGTTATATTAAAAGAATGAAGAAAAGTCCAGAAGGTTGGTCCAGTCATCATTACGGTGTTCAAATCCAGTTCAGAAGATTAGTCCAGTTGTCATTAGGGCATTAAACTGCGGTGATTGGTCCAAGGCATCAGAGGTGCTGAAGTCCTGAGGTGGATGGTGGTGGCTGTTTCTGTATGGGCTTGAAGGTGATGATGCTGATCTGCTGTGCTTTCTTCCTCTTTGCCAGGTGGTGTTAATTTTCCCATATTGTTATAGTGCAGAATTGCAACTTGAAGCATCATAAACCTGGGTTTACCTGTATTTTTACACTTTTATACTTGCATTTTATATTTTTTTAAAATTTTTTATTTAGAACTTACCACCACCATTCCAGTGATTGTAACTGTGAAGAATTAGCATGCAAACCTTGAATATCAAAAAATCTTACACAGAACTGCAAGTGCACAAACCTCGATTGTGTAAAGTGCAGGGTATGACATATATATATATATATATATATATATATATATATATATATATACACACGTGGTGTGTGTGTGTGTGTGTGTTTATAAACCACCTCAAAAGCAATTATAATGACAATTTTCAAACACATGGTAAATAAATATATAGTTAGAAATTGTTCTGCAAGCAGGACAATATTTCAACATCTGTCCATATTTAATTTTCATTTGACTTCTGTAATGCAGATCCTTTAATTAGTAAAATAGGAAGTTTTGGTCCTGGAGACATTTTGACGCAATACTCTTCAACTGCAGGACTTTTATTCTTTCTTTTGCATTCTTACTCACTCTGCCTTTTAAAGTGGATGAACCTGAACAGGTGCCCATGTTTGAAGTATTGCTTGTTTTTAACTGCTTTAAATATCTTTTAAAGTGGTTGTCACTCTTTTCATTAATTTAGTGTTTCTGAACACTAAAATAAACTATAGTAGCACAGATGCAGAATATTCTGGTAACCATCGGAGTATATCTATATACATAAGGTTACATGGTGCCATTTTTTCTATAGGAACGGAATATGAAGAACGAAGGGGACGGTCAAGAGGCAGACCCAGAGGGCGCCAACGTGGAAGGCCAAGAGCCCAAGGTAGAGGCACTCGAGCTCATAAAAGGAATAAGGTAATAAAAATCCAGAAATGAAGTTGACTCTTAGTCAGAAGTTACAAAGTTCTATAATTAACTTCATTTGCGTGTTAATTAGTGTGAAGACAAATAGGGTTTGCATAGGTTTACAAGTTGGCTGTTAGTTAGGCGAATAAGCCTATTCTCATTTATAAGCCATTGAATTAGGTAAGTCTTCAGTAAGTAATGGTTTTGCTAGAAACAGATTTGCAGCCTATTCTAAGTTTTTCATCACTTGACCAATGGAAATGTGTGATTAAAAGGTTTAAAAAATTATTTACCAAAATCATCTTGGCCAATAGACTTTAATTAAACTATATACTACTTGAATATTGTACCATAGGCTTCACACACAGAATGCACTTTATCCTTGGCAAGTTGAGAACTTTAGGTTCAAATCATAATTTGGATCCTTTTAATGAAATTATTTAACCCATTCATGGTTAGGGGACTTAAGTCCCACTGGAAATAATGAAAAATTGTACTACAGTGCAACATTTCTATAAATAATTCTACATGTCTATATAGGTGTGATTTAGTTGTCAGAAAAGGAATCCAAAATGTGTTGTAATTTCAGTGAATAGTTATCAAAATATTTAGTTTTGAATGACAATAAACTGTATATTCTTTGGTTTAAATGAACATGTACCCTTCATTGAAAGGTAAAGGTTTTTGATATTTAATCCATTGATTTCAACCTTAAAAAAAAAATTGCCACAATTAAATTTCCTTTGCAATGTTTCTATGTAGGCATACAGAATTTGGATGCATGTCCAATAAGTTCACTAGCTATCAGACATGGGGTAATAGTAATAGGTAATAGTAATAGACTGTTACAGGAGTTTTCAAGTAGTAGTAATAGATCATAATTTTTTGGCTGTAATAGTAATAGAAGGCAAAGTAATAGATAAGTCTATTACTTTTCTATTACAGTGGCAGTGGACATATTGTGTGAACAAAGAATTGAAAAAATTAACTAAATCTACTCTAAACTAAAATAAACATGTATGTGAACCAGGGTTGTTAAAAACCGCTTCTTTTTTTTATTATTGCCCAGCCCACCAGGGTTTTTATAACTTTTTTTTTTTTAACAATAAAACCTGGGCTTTTTAGATACAGGGTGGGTTTTATTATTTTCATAGTGTGTCAAGTGTAAACATTTAACCAATCCATAGGTATTATTTTATGTATATATCTATAATTACATGTCAATATTTCATTTTTTTCACATTCAAAATTGTATGGAATTGATTGCAATTGATGTTATTGCCTCATTCTGAATTGTTCTATTATACCTGTGAAAACGACTGGAAGAGGCTGCTACAAGGCAAAAGAATGGGCTGAATTTGAAGCATTAAAGAGGGAAGTGATACCAAAGAAAAACAAAAATGTAAACATTGTCATTCTAAAGCGAGTGCTAAAATAGAAAGACACAGAGACCATCTTAAAATGTGTGAACAATATGCAAAAAAGATTAGGTGGTGAAGTTTCATCAGAGTATGAGTGTGCAGAGCTTCAATCTATATCAGCAACACAATCCAAACCATTGGAAGAAGTGCATGAGCACGATGATGAGAGTTATGCAATACCTGTTGCAAGCACCTCAAGAGAAGAGGATTCATTCATAACATCAACTCCATGCAAAAGAAGTTGTAGTACATTGTCAAACACCTCTGACAATAGTAATACTGATGCATCAGTATCTAATTCTAGTAAGAAAGCTAAATCAGCAATCTTGCCTAGCATTGATAGATTTGTACACGACATCAGAAGCAGAAAAACGTCAACCAGATTTGCAGTTTGCCAGAATGTTTTATGCTTGCAACATCCCCTTCAATGTAGCTTAGAATAAGCATATGAAAAAATTAATTTCAATGCTCAGAGGTGGAAGTTACCATAGTCCAACATGGCAGCATTTGAGCACAGATCTTCTGGACACTGTCTACTAAGAGTGTCAGCAGACATTGGCTACGCAACTTGCTGGACAACCTGTCATGCTGATCCAGGATGGATGGTTAAATATTCATAATCAGCCCATCATTGGATCATGCCTGCATAATGGTAATAAATCCTACTTTATCAGATCATTGGACTGCGGATCTTGGAAGAAGACAGTAGATTATTGTGCTGACATTACTAAACAAGAGAAATTTCTGTGAATCAATTTATGGATGTTATGTAAGTAGAGTACTGTAACCAGGGGTTACTTTGACCACTGGGTTATTTGTTTTGTTTGGGAGTTTTGAAAATCTAATGGAAATTTGACTACTAAAGTGGGGAAAAAAAAAATTAGACATCATAAAACGGGACTACTTTGACACTGTTGACTTTTTATCAGTAGTATATTTAAATAAATCTAGCTAAAATGAAAATAGCATACACATTTTATTACTATGTTTCTACTGTAGTCATTGAAATTTGCAGGTTGATTACTCTTTTGATTTTTGTAGGAGTTTGGAACAGTTTTAACCTTTTAACAAGGGTAGTCAAAGTTGCCCCATTTGATCTCAGTCAAAGTTGGCCTATTGCATTATCAATAGCCTATAAACTTATCTATAAATTTCTTTTTTTACCCCATGGAACAATGGTCCAAGGTTATAAGATCAGTTTGTGAAAATTGGAGTTATTTACCTTTTATATTAGAATATGAAAGTATCAGTTTGAATGAGCCAAAATCATGCAATTTTTTTCTGAGCACAATTATTGTCTTAACTTTTTATTAATTGATAATATAAACAAGAACTCCACATTTTCCTATTGAGTAATTTTTGCACTTTAAATACTCATATATATATATATTTTTTTATGTTTCATTTTTAGAGTTACAGCCCAAAATATATAAATATTTAAAAATGGTCAAAGTTGCCCCACTAGTCAAAGTAACCCCTGTTTACAGTAATAGATTATAAATCACTATATATATTGTCTTGTTAATCTGAAATATTTGCTTTAGATATGCTTAAAAAACTGGAAATATCAATATTTTATTGACTCAATTCAAACAACTTGGGTCATCCCATGCATTTTTTCTATTTTCTTGTTCCCATGCGGATTGTGGCTTGCTGTTCAGACAGTGAGGCCAAGATGGTGTTAAGAAAGAAACTGGAGGATCTTTTTTGAGGAAGAAATGAGGATGGCAACAGTAGACAGCTGTTTGTCTGTGTATGTGCTGCCCACTTTTTGAACTTGGTGGAATCTGAAGTGTCTCCAAGAACAGTTCTGAATAAGGTGGTTGAAGTTCAGAAATATTTCCAAAATCATCACCAACCATCTGGGTGGCTTCGAGAAAAACATGGTGTCAAACCTCAGCTTCCAAACTCAACCAGATGGAACAGTCAAGATGAATGCATTGACACCTTCCTGAAAAACTACCAAATACTTCATGAAATCTGTTTGGAACATGAATGTGATGTTGACAAGAATGTTTTTGCAATCATGAACAATGCTAACATCCACATGGAAGCTATGCATCTGCCCTACAACCTTACAAGCACAAAATCCAGAAAAGATTCAATCACTGCATAACTCATCTTCACCTGGTAGCATACCAGGCCCACCCAAAACACACAGGCTCAAATCTCACACTAGAACAAGAAGAATTGGCTGTTGAATGGCTTCAAGACATAAATCTAGAATATGTTGCTCTACTGATGGCTCTGTCTATTGAAGACACAGATGTCTATCCCAAATCCATGCTTGAAAAGTGTCATTGATTCATTCTTTCCAGCAAAATGGTGGAAAGTGATTGAGAAGAAGAATGCCAAGACTACTAAGATTGCTACTCCACAATTTTGTCAATTTATGGCAAAAATTAGTTCATTGCCAGCCGACATGGGGTCATTACAAGGTTTATCATTACCAGAAATTTTTCATTACCATTACAGCATTTTTGTTTCATTATCATTACATTATCATTACAAGCCCTTAATTATCATTACAAGCCCTTAATTATCATTACAAGCCCTTAATTATCATTACAAGCCCTTCATTATCATTACAAGCCCTTCATTATCATTACAAGCCCTTCATTATCATTACAAGCCCTTCATTATCATTACAAGCCCTTCATTATCATTACAAGCCCTTCATTATCATTACAAGCCCTTCATTATCATTACAAGCCCTTCATTATCATTACAAGCCCTTCATTATCATTACAAGCCCTTCATTATCATTACAAGCCCTTCATTATCATTACAAGCCCTTCATTATCATTACAAGCCCTTCATTATTATTGTAATGATCATTACAATACTGACTATACTAAATAAGTGCTCCACTGGTGCACTGGAGGCAGTGATGCAAAGATACTTGGCAGCAAGAACAGATACGTCAGGATACAGATGTGCATTGCCCCTCCACCATGTTAGGGGATTGTAGTCCTCATCAATGCAGGGCTGGTCAACGTAGCTGTCCACCTGGCTGACAATAGGGTTCTAAGAAGCTGTAGAGGGAGCTAGAGCAGCCATAAAATTGAACAACTTGCACAGCTTTGGTGCTGGCTGGGACTGGGAGGAATCAGAAGCCCCCCCCACACACACACACACACAAATATGTATATTGAAATTATGCTGTAATGATGTGTAATGATTCATTACAGACCTTTCATTATCATTACAAGAGATTTGTAATTAATTATAATTAATTACCATTACAATGATGATGACCTCATGTCTGGTTGCCAGCAAGTTCAGCATTAGTAGAGCATCTTTTCTCAACCTTTTGTTTGTCCTTGTGCATACTAAGCTGAGAAATTGTGTTAGGGAAAGGAACTGCAGAAAAACTCGTGATGTGTCATCAAACCCTCAAAAACCAGAAGGAACAATGCGATGACTGGTAAAGTGTTGTATTTAGGTCTCAACAAAACCTGATCACCATAGTCAGACAAGCTTAGGAGTTGTATGACAAACACTTCTTTTGGCAGCAGAGCAGTAGGCATTAATCTTTAGTATAAAAATATAAAAGTATAAAAATACTTTTATATTTTTAAAGTTTTAATTTGAAGTATAATTTGTAATTCAGTGTTGTAATAATTGTAAAGTTTTAATTTGAAGTATAAAAATATTAGTATTGCCTTTGTTGAATGATTGAATATTATTTTGATCTTCGATAGGATAGCAGTAACATTGTTTTATTTTTGCAACTTTTTTTAATTATTGAAATTAGTTATTGAGTATCTACATTCTCCAAACATTATGTAGTACATATTTTATTATTTGCTTAGCTACTGGTTTTGTTCCACTTCAACTTCAAAATAAAGGAAATACTAAATTTTCAAAAAAGCAATTGTAACTCATTATTCACATTATATTGGTAACTATTGCTTCTTCTTAGGTGGAACTCTGATATTGATCATTAACTATTTACCTAGAGACTGAATATATGTATGCATTGCTTTGCAATATTTATGGCCTGTTGTATAGCAAAAAAACAAAAATTGCTAAAACAATATTTGGTGGAGAACAATAATCAGTTACAATGAAATGATGCAAAATATATCATTTAACCTGATTAAATGGAGCAAGTTTACTCAGTTACGATCATGAAGCAAGTTTTATTCCCATTATTATTTTAAAAAGGAAAGTTTTTAAAGAAAAAACCCAGCCTGGGTGGGTAAGTAGGTAGATATCTGAAACAACCCTGAATTGTGAACTAATATTGTAGCAAATTTTACCTTCAATAAAGTAAAATTTATCAAGACCTACAGTCTCTGAAATTGTAATGATTTGGTTGAAACAAATATTTGTTAACACACTGTTTCTAATTGAATTTAAATAGGTATAAAGATCTTTTTCAAATGAGTGAAGTACCCAACATACAAAAGTAATAGTATATAATAGATGAAAAATAAAGTAATAGTAATATAGTAAAACCTACGCTATCCGGCAATCAACTGTCTGGAAAACTTTAGAAACTGACAAATTTCATATTATGCCAATACAATTCGCCAATCTAGAAACCAGGAAGCTTTCTGATGCCATCTGGAAAAATCTAGAACATCTTAACATTTTTAATAAAATAAGACTAAATTTTACCTGTTTCAGTTGTCCCATACATACTTAGCATAGTGTTTATGTTGATTACAATATAGTTTACATTGGTGTACAGTGCAGTATAGCCAAAATTTTAGTTTTACTATTATTGTCCATTTGTTTTTTCCTAGGTTAATGGTACCCGCAGATAACCAGAAAATTTAGACAACTGAAATGATCTAATCCCTGAGCTTGCCGGATAACGAAGGTTTTACTGTGAACAAATCAAAAGTAATAGTAATAGAAACCCAGTAATAGACCCATGTCTGCTAGCTATTGACCCTTAACATTTAACTAGTGAAAATGGAGTTTTTTTTTCATTTGTCCCAAAGATTGAAAGTGAAGAAGTAGTAGTAGAAGAGAGACGCCCTTCTGAAAATGAGACAATTACATCCACTCATTGTGAGTACTGAATATGGTTACCTCGGTAAACCTAATGTTTCTTCTACTGGCAACATTCTCTCCCTCAAACCATCAATTGGTTTTGTATAACATACTACACACCCACTTACATGATACTGACAGTAATTTAATTAACTTTTCTATCCTTAGTTGATAAGGACTGTGACATCTCATCCCTGGAAGCTCCAACATTCACAACATTGGACCGAGGCCCACCAGCACCAATGATTCAGCTTGCATGGAACCATCCAGTTTCATTGATTGGAGAAAAAGTTCTCTCACCCAGAATTCATTCTTGTGACACTTGCAACAAACCAATTCTTATATATGGCCGAATGGTTAGTGTATTTATTAAATACATTTAGCTTTGGTAGGGTTTAAATATTACCTACAGTAACCCTAGTTTCAGTTATTCATATTAGTGCTAAAGTATTTGTGCTTCATTACTGTAACTAATGGTGTATGATGATGTAAAGAAGGTCATGAGGTAGTGAACTTAATATTATGATAATACACTTGCATATGTTTATTTACATGACATAATTACTTAAGTCTAATGAACATCTAAATATTATGGCTGGAATGTATTTTTATCTGTCATTTAGGATTCAAATTTGCAAAGAATTTTCATAATTTTTTTAATTCTATGTACTTCTGCAAGCTCAGGTCAACCTCTAGTTTAGGTATACCATTTCTTGTCAGATTGGCAGATTTCTTATCAGATTTTGTATCATTATAGTTCATTTGTACAGTAAATACAACCTTCACGTTAACTTCTCCAGTCTCACATTTTCCTTTTATGATAACTAGATTAAAGAGAGAAGAGAGAGAAAAAATACCAAAATATATACAGTATTTCTTTTAAAGTTGAAATAGTAACTTAGAATAAAACAGAATAAGGATAGAAAAAAAATACTGTAAATATATTTACAAAGTAGAGTTCAAAGTATCTTGTATTTCTGTATCTTGCCCATTTCTTAAAAAGTATCTCCTATCTTCGATATGCAAAAAACATCATGAAAAAAAAAAAACTATAGTATTTGTCATTTACCATTACTTATTCGGACTATAGTGGATTTAATTCTCATAGAAGAGTTTCTAGTTCCATGCACGGTCTGTGTGTATTATATATACAGTATATATATTTATGATGAATAAAACCATGAAGGAAAGGAAACACAAAATGGTGCTCAAGCGCTTTCGTCTAATGACATCCTCAGTGTTCCTGAGGATGTCATTAGACGAAAGCGCTGAGCACCATTTTGTGTTTCCTTTCCTTCATGGTTTTATTCATCATAAATATTTTTCACGTGTTACTTTCGTGAAATAATTTTCATATATATATATATATATATATATCCCCGCAAGGGGGTTCTAAGCTCGTGCTCTTGAGTGCTCTTTGTGCTCGTTTGTACGTGCTTGTTCCTGGAGGTTTCACGTGCGCCCTCCCGGCCCTAGCACCCAAGGATGATGGGGCTCGACCCTGCAGTCCTTGTCATCCTTGGTCTTTTTCCACTTCGACTGTCCCCTCCACCCTTTCTTTTTCCTCTGTCTTTCCTCTCCCTTTTTCTTTGTTTTTCCGCTGAGATATGCCCTTTTAAATAGAGGCGAATCGGTTCTTCCTGAACTTAAAAAAAAAAAAAAAAAAAAAATATATATATGTTAAACACAGACCGTGCATGGAACAAGGAACTCTTCTGGGAAAATTAAATCCACTATAGTCCGAATAAGTAATGGTAAATGACAAATACCATAGTTTTTCTTTTTCATGATGCTAGCCCAACGTGGGCAATGGGTCTCTCACAAAGAGGTCCCATAAATATAGCTTCCCTCACCAGCTATCTGCAAAGCAGACAGGATCCAGCTTTGGGACATGGATCTAGGGTTTAAAGCAAGCCTAGTCCCACTACATTCAGAACCTCTATATAAGTAAAAGACTCGTTGCTTGCATCATGAAAAAGAAAAACTATGGTATTTGTCATTTACCATTACTTATTCCGACTATAGTGGATTTAATTTTCCCAGAAGAGTTCCTTGTTCCATGCACGGTCTGTGTTTAACATATAAGTTTCTCAGGGGACCATTCTGAGTTTGTGTATATTAAATGGATGTGTTACGTGCCTTGAAAAGTGGACGCTCAATGTCCCAGTTGAGGTTTAAGTTTTGTTTTTTTGGCTAAAAATACAATAGTTACCCCTTTTACTTTGATTTATTCAATCCGACGTGAATGCAACGAGTCTTTTACTTATATAGAGGTTCTGAATGTAGTGGGACTAGGCTTGCTTTAAACACTAGATCCATGTCCCAAAGCTGGATCCTGTCTGCTTTGCAGATAGCTGGTGAGGGAAGCTATATTTATGGGACCTCTTTGCGAAAGACCCATTGCCCACGTCGGGCTTGCATCATGAAAAAGAAAAACTATGTTATTTGTCATTTACCATTACTTATTCAGACTATAGTGGATTTAATTTTCCCAGAAGAGTTCCTTGTTCCATGCATGGTCTGTGTTTAACATATAAGTTTCTCAGGGGACCATTCTGAGTTTTGTGTGTATATATATATATATATATATATATATATATATATATATATATATATATATATATATATATATACATTTAACCTGCAAACATGCAGTATAATCAACGTAAAGAACGACGCTTGTATAGGAGAATATTCCGCGCAAGATGAGAGCGAGAGAACGAAACAAATGAAAAAATGAGGTAACCACCCGGGAATCGAACCCGGGATCTTCCGATTGCCGGTCAGATATGATAACCATTACACCACGGGCCTCACTCAATCAAATGCCGTAATTCCTCTACATACGCGCAGAAACCAATGCCCAAGGGGGCACCTCCCGCATGCCGTACATGCGCGGAATATTCTCCTATACAAGCGTCGTTCTTTATATATATATATATATATATATATGTGTGTGTGTGTGTGTGTATATATATAGGTGTGTGTGTATATATAGGTGTGTGTGTATATATATAGGTGTGTGTGTGTGTGTGTGTATATATAGATGTGTGTGTATATATATATATATATATATATATATATATATATATATATATATATATATATATGATACACACAGACTGTGCATGGAACAAGGAACTCTTCTGGGATAATTAAATCCACTATAGTCCGAATAAGTAATGGTAAATGACAAATACCATAGTTTTTCTTTTTCCGAGTTCATTCCCATATATATATATATATATACCTTCAACTGCAAAGAACACGCAGTATATATATCGTAAAGAAACGACGCTTGTATAGGAGATATTCCGCGCAAGACGAGAGAGAGAGAACGGAACAAATGAAAAAATGAGGTAACCACCAGGTGGTTACCTCATTTTTTCATTTGTTCCGTTCTCTCTCTCTCGTCTTGCGCGGAATATCTCCTATACAAGCGTCGTTTCTTTACGATATATATATATATATATATATATATATATATATATATATTTTTTTAGTTCAGGAAGAACCGATTCGCCTCTATTTAAAGGGCATATCTCAGCGGAAAAACAAAGAAAAAGGGAGAGGAAAGACAGAGGAAAAAGAAAGGGTGGAGGGGACAGTCGAAGTGGAAAAAGACCAAGGATGACAAGGACCTCAGGGTCGAGCCCCATCATCCTTGGGTGCTAGGGCCGGGAGGGCGCACGTGAAACCTCCAGGAACAAGCACGTACAAACGAGCACAAAGAGCACTCAAGAGCACGAGCTTAGAACCCCCTTGCGGGGATATATATATATATATATATATATATATATATATATATATACAGGGTGGGCCGTAAGTTTCCATACATAGGAAAATTTAAACGTTTGTTTTTATGTTTCAGATACCCTAAGAATATGCGTTTGTAAGATCTTGTTTACTGATGAAGCAAATTTTTACGTCAATGGAGAGGTTAATCGGCAAAACATACGTTATTGGAGTAATGCTAACCCTAACTGGCTGAGTCCGACGAAGATGCAAGGTGCCGGTAAAGTGATGGTGTGGGCCGGGATATGGGGTGACAGAATTATTGGACCAATTTTTGTCAGTGGAAATCTTAATGCCGAAAGGTATCTTAACATGTTGCAAGAAGAGATTTTCCCATCCCTGCTAAACGAGGAAGGTAACTTCCCAGTTTACTTCCAGCAAGATGGAGCTCCACCTCATTATGGTCTTCACGTGCGTCGGTATTTGGATCAGCAGTTTCCGGATGCTTGGATTGGTCGGCGTGGTCCTGTGGCGTGGCCTCCCAGATCCCCAGATCTCACCCCCCTTGATTTCTATCTTTGGGGGCACTTGAAGGCCATGGTGTATCAGGAAAAGATACGAGACATAAATCATCTAAAGGAACGTATCACCAACACCATTACAAGCATAACGTCAACTGTGCTAATGCGTGTTCATCAACAGTGGGGAACACGTATTGAAATGTGTTTTCAAAACAATGGCAACCATGTAGAGCATATTATATAAATAAAAATGGTTGTCCATAAAAAAATGTTTATTTTTCCTATGTATGGAAACTTACGGCCCACCCTATATATATATATATATATATATATATATATATATATATATATATATGTGTGTGTGTGTGTGTGTGTGTATTTATATATATGTGTGTGTGTGTGTATATATATATATATTATGTGTGTGACTGTGTGTGTGTGTATATATATATATATATATATATATATATATATATATATATATATATGTGTGTGTATATATATATATATATATATATATATATATATATGTGTGTGTGTGTGTGTGTGTGCATATATATATATATATGTATTAGTGATGTAGCGGATGTAATTTTTTTCACATCCGCGGATGCGGATGCGGATGCGGATGATGTTTGATTTCAACATCCGCGGATGCGGATGTCTACATTTTCGTTATTTTTTAGGATATATTCGAGATTTGTTGTGTTTAACGTATATAATAAGTTATTATATAGAGACAGCTGTAGCTATAATGTAGTATAATTGATTAATTGTACAGTAATTGCTGTACTTTTCCCTGAACATATAAAATAATAGCAAGCATCTAACTAATATAGAAATCAATTAGTGAATTCGTCTGCAAATAAATTCGTTATATTTTGTTGAGTTTCAGCCACAATTAGAAACCATAATTGTGTTACCCGACCTCTTTCCCCAACCTCCACCCTTATAGAAAGAGATCTTTAATTAGCTTGATAACTATTTATATTAAGTTTAAAGTTTTATTAGGCATATTTATAAATGAGTAATTAAAATAAAGTAAACTAAGATGTTCATCGTTTAATATTCAAACTTAATTATAGGAAGGTTATGCTTAAGGAACATTAATTTTTCTGCCTTTTCTGCTGCCAGTCTGTTTCTCTTTTCATCATATATTAATCCAGCACTGCTAAATAATCTCTCGCTTGGTACGCTTGTTGGAGGACGTGCTAAATGTTTCCTTGCAAGTTTACTCAAGTATGGATAGATATTCTGCGTATTTTTCCACCAACTAATAGGATTGTCACATGCAGCCAGGCGTTTTTCTTGGTGATAGCTCTCGATCATTTTTACTACATCTTTTGACATCGCGTAGGTCTCGTCATCGCTGCTTGACTCAAGAAACTGAGAGAGAGATTCTGTGATAGATTTGCTTGTTGAAGGTGTTGGTTCTGTCACTGAAACTTTTATTCTTTTGGTGGGTGGCGAAGCGACAGATTCAAGAGATTGAAGCTCTTCCACTGCTTTGCCAAGTGATGATTTAACTCGTTCTAATTTACTAGGTGAAAATAACTTAGCTTTGTAACGTGGATCTAAGTAGGTTGCAAGAGAGTAACTTCATACAAGAACAGCCTCTCGTCTTGTCGCTTGCATCACTTTTGCGCACAATGAACTAGTTCTATTATTATAGTAGAATTTGGTAATTTCCGCTTATTAATGACGTTTTATCTCAACGGTCCACATCCGCACGACATCCGCAGTCCAAAGTGCGGATGCGGATGCGAGAAAATGTGCGGATGTTATGCGGATGCGGATGTGACCTACATCACTAATATGTATATATATATATATATATATATATATATATATATATATATATATGTGTGTGTGTGTGTGTATATATATATATATATATATATATATATATATATATGTGTGTGTGTGTATATATATATATATATATATATATATATATGTGTGTGTGTGTGTGTGTGTGTGTATATATATATATATATATATGTGTGTGTGTATATATATATATATATATATATATATATATATATATATATATATAGGGTGAACCAAATGTAGGTGGACAGTAAATGATAACGTTTATTTTGAGAATACATATTTAATTTTTTTGTATACTATAATACAAAATAAAATTTAAATAAATTTAGTTATAATATTTAATATAATATAACACAAACACCATAGTTATAATGAACACCATAGTTATAATATAATATAACACAAACCGTATTCAACCTACTGTCCACCTACTTTTGGTTCACCGTGTATATATATATATATATATATATATATATATATATATATATATATATATGTTGTGTGTGTGTGTATATATATAGGTGTGTGTGTGTGTATATATATAGGTGTGTGTGTGTGTATATATATAGGTGTGTGTGTGTGTGTATATATATAGATGTGTGTGTGTGTGTATATATATAGATGTGTGTGTGTGTGTATATATATAGATGTGTGTGTGTGTGTATATATATAGATGTGTGTGTGTGTGTATATAATATATATAGATGTGTGTGTGTGTGTGTGTATATATATAGATGTGTGTGTGTGTGTATATATATATATATATAGATGTGTGTGTGTATATATATATATAGATGTGTGTGTGTAATATATATATAGATGTGTGTGTGTGTGTGTATATATATAGATGTGTGTGTGTATGTATATATATATATACAGTGGTGGGCACCGTTAGCCAGAAAGTTAACCGTTAACCGCTAATCCGTTAACCAAAAAGTTAACTTCGTTAACCGTTAATCCGTTAATTCGTTAAACATGTAACGGAAGTTACCGATAAACCGTTAACGTTAACTTTTATTATAAAAAAAATGAAAAACACAATATATATATAATTTAATTTTCCCTCTTCTTCTCGTTCTCCATTTTGTCCATGAGATGCATGTTGCCCTTCATGAAAATTAGCATATCAAAGTTTTCATCAGACAGGGATGATCTCTTGGCCCTCAGGATGTCCTTGCCCATAGAGAACAAACGCTCCACTGCAGCACTGGAGGGGATGGCTGTGTTGAACTTGATGAACAAGTCCACCAACACTTGCTCACCCAAGAAGGCAGCATCTGTCAGCAAGTCCTTGGAGTTGGTCTCCAGCCAGGTCTTGACCAAGTTCTGGGCCTTGCCCTTGAGTGACCAGTGGCTTCTGCTGCTCTCTTTTGTCTGGATGACAGCACTGAAGAAGTCATCCTCCTCCTCCTCCTCGTTGTTGCTGCCCACTTCGTTGGACTGCTGCTTCACGGCCTCCTCGACTGTACCCTCCATGCTTTTCCTCACCCTGGCGACCTTGGTGTTGTCATACTTGTCCAACCAGATGAGGCGAAACCTGGGATGGAAGGCAGCAGCCAGCTGGCATTCGTCATCCTCCAGGAGGGGCCCAAACCTTTTGTCGATGCCTGCCAAAAGTGCGTTGACCAAGGCGCTGCAGTAGACGAGGCCCTTGGACTTCAAGTCCTTAAGCCTGAAGATTGTCGCAGCAACTGTTGGCAGCAGAGTCCCAAGGTAGGCTTGTTCCTCCCCTGGATCTTGTCGAGTGCTTTGGCCACAGGTGACATGATCTGGAAATAAAACAATGGAGAATTAGTAAATTGTAGAAATTCAAATTTGTATTATTCTGCAATATTATTCTGCTGTATTTTACTCAATAATATAACGATAATTGAATGAGCAAAACTAAAACGTATCTACTGGCTGGTGTTAAGAAAAATATAACTTTATTGCAATAAATAAATATAGTTGGAATAATTGTATTCTTAAACGTTTACGTAAACAACGCTATTATTGTATCAAGGTCCTGCATTTAATTGTAACCAGAAAAAAAATAAATCGTGGAATTTCCACGAGTCCCGCTAGTTTATTATTAATTTATAAATATATTACCTTGACATACTCTTTCATTAAGTCGACATCCTGGTCTTTGAAGCTGTTGACCTTCAGCTGGGTCATGACTCTGTGGAGAGCAGGCCTCTTCGTCTCCAGGATTGTGTTCAGGACCACCACAGAGTCATAGGTGGAGTTCCACCTCGTCGTGTTGGGGACAACCAGCCTCCTCCCCACCTCAGCGTAGATGCTGTCTGCTGCGCACCTGCTCAGCACTGAAAATAATATAAACTTTTAAACGTTTATTTATGAATTTTTTGGGTTAACGGACTTGAGTTAACGGAAGTTAAATGTAACGGAAGTTAATTAGTCCGATAATGATTTTCAAAGTTAACTTAAAAGTTAAATCGTTAACGAAAAAGTTAACTTCGTTAATTAACGATTAACGGATTAACGGTTTGTGCCCAGCTTTGTATATATATATATATATATATAATATAATATATATATATATATATATATATGTGTGTGTGTGTATATATATAAGCACACCGGACAAAAAATTAGTCACCCCTAATAGCACCGATAGTAGGAAGTTCAAGGTCACACAGAGGGCGCTGATGTAGCATTGGTAAGTGACAAGTAGCGGTGACGTAGCACACAGGATCAGATCTGTTTCGTGAGGTGGTGAAGAACAAAGTGTGTGTTGGATATAGTCTGCAAAATGGGTCGTGAGGCAGACGTTACTCAGTGGCAAAAAGGAGCCATCGTGTTTGGCAGAGCCCACGGACACAAAATGTCTGAAGTAGCCCAATTTGTTTGTGTCAACGCGTACTGTCCAGCGAGTTTACAAAGAGTGGTGTAGTTCGCAATCAACTGACAATCGACGGCGTAACTGTGGCCGGAAAACAATTCTCGACAATAGGGGCCGCCGCCATGTTTCTCGTCTAGTAACTGCAAATCGTTTTCAAACCAGAGAACAATTGCTCCAAGAAACCAATGAGGTTCTCCAGCGACCAATTTCCGAACGGACATTGCGACGAGAACTGCATGCGATGGACATCTGGAACAGGGTACCACGGAAGAGGCCGCTGTTAACAGCAAGTCACAAATTGGCACGTTATAAATGGGCTCAGAGGCACAAAAACTGGACTGCGGCAGATTGGAAACGTGTAATTTGGTCCGATGAGTCCCGTTTTTGTTTGTTCTCCAATGATGGGAGGCGACGAGTACATCGCAGGTCCAATGAAGCCTTTAATCCTGAATGCGTCGAAGGTGTTGTTCAGGCTGGAAACAGAAAGTGAAGCGCAGGCATAGACACCCACGGACTCTGGCGGAACTTCGGGACCGGCTGATGAACGAGTGGCAGCAAATCGATGTTCAGTACATGCACAACCTCGTAGTGTGTCTGCCTCGCCGGATTCGTGCGGTTATCAAGGCCAGAGGCGCCGTCACACGTTATTAGGTACATTCTGAGAGGGGTGACTAATTTTTTGTCCGGTGTGCTTATATATATATATATGTGTGTGTGTGTGTGTGTATATATATATATATATATATATATACCGGGTGTCCCACAAAAAAGTTAACCGTACTTTGAATTAATATAACTCAAAAACTATTAGAGATTTTTGGGTCCTGCAACAATGTTTTATTTAACAACTATTTATCTGTCGATTCTGGAAATTTCATTAAATTTCCTTTTACGAAGTTGATACATTAATGGTTTTAGTGGAGGCTATCAAAAATATGTTTGCGCAAGGAAGTAAAATAATGAAGCGAAGCGTAGGGAGCCTAGGTCACTGTGCGATCCTTCAAGCGAAGCCTAGGCCATTGCACAGTGGTTTTTCGGACACGCTGTGGTATGGTCTCGTCATTATTGCTTATTAAGCAAATCAAAGCGTTTCTATGTAAAAGTTTACTTCAAAAGAACCCTTTTTATCATGCAGTTAACAAAGAGCAACGCGTATTTGTAATCACAAACTTTATTAAGACTGGCAGTATTAAACAAGTACAAGATTTATTTGAACAACGTTTTCCAGGTAGGCACCCACCAAGCAAGCCCGCTATTTGGAAAAATGTTCGGAAATACCAACATGAAGGAACATGCTTAAATCTAAATAAAGGTCGTTCGGGTCGTAGGAAAACCATAAGAACAACAGAAAATATCGAAAATGTTCAGATGACACTTCTTCAAAATCCAAATGTATCAGTCAGAAAGAATGGGTTACAATTGTTAAACATGACTGAAATGGCATCCTACCGATGTTAAACAGCTTAAAATGGCATCCCTATAAGATGCATGTAAGACACCAGCTTCTTGAAACTGATTTTCCTCGTCGTAGACAATTTGTCGAATGGCTTCTCCATAAACCTGCTCGTTTCTTGGAAAACATTGTGATTGGTGACGAGGCAGCCTTTTTCATGAATGGAAAGGTAAATAGCCATAATATTCGACAATATGCGCCGCTGAACAACCCCCAGCATTCAACTTTGACACACGTATTTGTCAGCAGAAAGTGTCTCTGTGGATCGGAATATGCGGGAATGGCTATCTTGTCGGCCCATTGTTTTACGACAATAACTTGAATGGTGCTGCCTACCTGAACATGATCAACGAACGGATCATCCCAGAACTCCTCCAGATTTACGGCAATCAATTCAATAGACGTTGGTGGATTCAGGACGGCGCACCAGCTCATAGACAGCTTGCTGTAAGAACAAAACTGAGAGAAAATTTTGGCAACCGCATTGTCGCGCTAAATCATGCAATTGAATCCCCCAAGATCCCCTGATTTAACACCGTGCGATTATTTCTTATGGGGATATCTAAAGAGTAAAGTGTATTCTATTCCACCGGAAAAAACATAAACCAGTTAAGAGATAGTATCACACGTGAAGTCAATTTACTTAAGGAAAATCACCATTGATCAAAAAAGTTGTGCAATCAATGCGATCAAAGGCGCAACTGTGCTTGGAAAGAAATGGAGGACATGTGGAAGGAAACGGTGCTTAGAAAATTAAAAAATAAATTTGTATTACCCATATGAAGAGTGTTTTTGTTATTAATGGATTTAAATAAATTTGTTAATTTTAAACTTCGAAGTTTCATTATTTTACTTCCTTGCGCAAACATATTTTTGATAGCCTCCACTAAAACCATTAATGTATCAACTTCGTAAAAGGAAATTTAATGAAATTTCCAGAATCGACAGATAAATAGTTGTTAAATAAAACATTTTTGCAGGACCCAAAAATCTCTAATAGTTTTTGAGTTATATTAATTCAAAGTACGGTTAACTTTTTTGTGGGACACCCGGTATATATGTGTGTGTGTGTGTGTGTGTGTGTGTGTGTGTGAATATATATATATATATAATATATATATATATAATATATATATGTGTGTATATGTGTATATATATATATATATATATATATATATATATATATATATATATATATATATACAGGATTGTATACAAAGTTTTGTCCGATGAATAAACGCTGATATTCTTGTAATTATGAGGTCTATGGCTACTGAAATTCGGTTGATTTATTTAATATATAATTCTCGTGCTTCTAACACTATGCGTAGGCTATGCGTAGGCTAGGCGCTACATAGCGCCTAGCCTACCCAACCGTCAGCCATCATCATTTTCTCTTCATTCATTTCTTGCTGCATTATCATTTATTGCTTATTTTTAAGCATGGAATTTGAACGAAGAGACGTACGTAAGCTGATTTATTTCTTCTGGAAACGTGGAATGTCACCTGCAATCATAGCAGCAGAGATAAATTCGACACTTGGTGCTGAAACAACAAATGAACGTACATGTCGTCGGTGGGTGGCTCAATTCAAGGAAAACAATTTCAATGTCGATGATAAACCACGTTGTGGTCGACCATCACTGGATTTGAACACAGGTATACAAAACTTTCTGGATACAGAGAAGTATGCTACGACTAGGAGTATTGCATTAGAACTGGGAGTTTGTCACAGAACAATTCAGCAGCATCTTATTCAGATGGGGAAACGTTATTTATCTAATCGATGGATTCCACATTATTTAACTGTTGAACAAAAGGCAAACCGTGAACGAATATGTTTAGAGTTGTTGGAGAAATATGCTGCAAATGATTTCTTGGGACAATTAATTACAATGGACGAAGTTTAGATCTATTGGGACAATGATGGCAGCTATCACCATATGAGTTGGAGAGGAGATGGTAATATCCCAAATGTGGAAGTTCAACGGACGTTGACCATTCGTAAACATCTGCTCTCGGTATACTGGGACTGCAAGGGTGTTCTCCTTTTGGAGGTATTGCCACGTGGACAAACAATAAATGCTGATATTTACTGTCAGCATTTAGATCGCTTGAAGGTAGCAATTCAGCAAAAACGTCGGCGACTAGTTAATGGGGGATACCACCATCTTCACTACCTCCATGATAACGCGAAGCCTCATACAGCTGCTAAAACTGTTCAGAAACTGCGCGATCTCGGTTTACAGTATTGCCACATCCCCCATATTCACCAGACCTCGCACCGTCTGATTTTTACCTTTTCTCCCAACTTAAATCTTCAATTCGTGGTTGGAAGTTCTCATCTGCGGAAGAAATTCACGCTTTTCTAGATGCCTGGATTACCGCTAAACCACGGACATTCTTTGCACATGGCATCAGGAAATTGCCAGGAAGATGGCAAAATTGTATTGCAAATAAAGGCGATTACTT
>JAJOZX010003781.1:22500-40000 GCA_023014485.1 Bathynomus jamesi | reverse complement strand
AAATCAAAGAAAAAGGGGGTAACTATTGTATTTTTAGCCAAAAAAAACAAAACCAAAACTTAAACCTCAACCGGGACATTGAGCGTCCACTTTTCAAGGCACGAAACACGTCCGTTTAGTATACACAAACTCAGAATGGTTCCCTGAGAACATTATATGTTAAACACAGACCGTGCATGGAACAAGGAACTCTTCTGGCTAAAAATACAATAGTTACCCCCTTTTTCTTTGATTTATTCAACACGACGTGAATGCAACGAGTCTTTTACTTATATAGAGGTTCTGAGTGTAGGGATCTAGGCTTGCTTTAAACCCTAGATCCACGTCCCAAAGCTGGATCCTGTCTGCTTTGCAGATAGCTGGTGAGGGAAGCTATATTTATGGGATCTCTTTGCGAGAGACCCGTTGCCCACGTCGGGCTAAAATCATGAAAAAGGAAAAAAACTATGGTATTTGTCATTTACCATTACTTATTCGGACTATAGTGGATTTAATTTTCCCAGAAGAGTTCCTTGTTCCATGCACGGTCTGTGTTTAACATATATATATATATATATATATACAGTGCCCGCGAAAAGTATCCGATCACCCTTGAAATTTGTATTTTTTACATAAAAAACAATGTTTAAATGTATACTAACCTTATATTAGTATTTTGTCATCTGTCCTTTGGTTTGGATGACTTGTTCTAGACGTTTTGGCATGGATTTAATCAAGTTTTGACAAACTTCCACTGATATTTCCTTGCACCATACCTTTTTGATGGCCTCTTGTAATTTTCGACTGAGCCAGTGTCGTGGCATTCAACCTTATTTTTTATTATTAGCCACAGATTTTCTATCGGATTGAGATCTGGACTATTACCAGGCCAATCCAAAATATCAAATTTATTGTCAGTAATCCATTTTGTCACTATTTTGGCCCTGTGACATGGTGCACCATCATGCATGTATGTTTTTGTCCTTTGGATTGCCATTGCCATTGGAAGTTTATCCTGTAGCATTGCTAAATACCGTGCACCATTCATAGTTGTGTTCTTCGGAAGAAAATATAAGTTTCCACGCCCATAGTAACCGAAACAACCCCAAACCATCACACTTGGAGTGTGTTTCATTGTCTTTAGGGTGTATTTAGGGTCCATCCTATTTGAGCCAATAGGCCGGCGAACCTTTTTTGGACAACTTCTGAATGTCAAAAATGTCGACTCATCGCTAAATAAAACCTTCTTCCAGTCATCAACAGTCCAATGAATGTATTTTTTACAAAATGCGACACGTTTTTACGCATTTTTTCATTAATGAACGGTTTCTTAGCAGCATGGCGAGATGGTAATCCGAGTTCTTTTTGGAGCCGCTCCTGGATAGTTCGTTCAGAAACACCAGATAACAAATTATTCATATTAAATTTTATTTCTTTCGCAGTTATTGTTGGGTTTTTCAATACTAAACGTTTCATAAGTTTGTCTGTTCGCGAATTTGTTTTTCTCGGTCTGCCAGATCGTTTTTTAGGGACTGGCGTGGTTAGGCCACCATTGTTCTTAGCCCGTGAAACCCATAAATTAACGGTACTTTGGGATATGTTTAATTCCTTAGCTATCTGTCTCTGTGATTTCCCACATGCATGCAAAGCAACAATAGCACCTCGACAATCACTCTTAAGTTGTTTTTTAGCACACATTATATATAAATTTTATTTACACCACTGTAAAAAAAAAAAATATCAAGAAATTTACACAAACAGTGAAATCTGACAAATTTGAGACACAGCCACCCGCAACGAAGGCTACCAGAACACTAATTTGAGAATGCGTTGGATAGCTCTCATATCAGCGAGCAACCTCAAAGTTACCAGATGTCGCTAGAACAAATAGAAAGTGAATTACGTGTCTCTGAATATCAAGGGAAAATATTGTATTTTCTTGAGTGATCGGATACTTTTCGCGGGCACTGTATATATATATATATATATATGTGTGTGTATGTATGTGTATATGTGTGTGTGTATATATATATATATATAATATTTATATATATATATATATATATATATATATTATATATATATATATATATATATATATATATATAAGTATAGAAACGACGTAAGTATAGAGGAGTGTTCTGCACACGAGGAAGAGAAATAACAAACAAATGAAAAATAAGGCTATTTCTGTTCCTCGTGTGCAGAACACTCCTCTATACTTACGTCGTTTCTATACATTAATATACTGCGTGGTCATTGCAGTTAAATGTATATATAAGTAGGTTGATTTTCCTCATTTTTTTAGATATCGACTTTGGACTAGTCGAGATAGTCAGGGCTTAATATGATAACTGACAAAAATTTCAGATCCCTAGCTTTAACCGTTTTTTGAGGAAACCGTTTAAAAAATCGTCAAAAAATCGTACCGAAAAATACCGCATTTTCGCAATTTTTGGCCGAAAAAATCATGCTATTTTCATAAAATCCTGAAAAAAGTTACAATTTTATTGAAAAAAGTAAAAAAAACGTACAGAGTCAAATAGACATTTGGATCCCAAGATCATCATAATTTTCACTGTAAGAGCCCTTAGAAGCAAAGGAAGGCCTCATCTTGCGGCTTAGGGCTTTGGCCAGAATGTGTTTGTGCCTTGATTTGAGTCCATAAACAGTATGGGAAGCTTCAGATGTCAGATTCACGGCCCTTTCAACACTGAGAATGTGAAGGCAGATCAGGCAGCTCCAGCTTGGTGCCATTCAGCAATGCTTCTTGAAACTCCTGGTCAGAAAAATCTTCTGTGGGAGCAGGTTCACAGATGCCACTTTGAGAAAGGTTGATTAGTTCTGACCAGTGGGTAGCTTCAATGTTGATGGCTGTGATCTTCAGCCTCTTCTTGGCTGGCTTCCCACTTCTGAAAGAATAATAATTAATTTATTTTTTATTCCAGTTTAAGATTTAATCCCTATTAGTCTCAGAATTGCTGATTTAATTAAAAAAAAAAAAAATAAAAAAAAAAAAATATTCCGAGTTCTATAAATCCCCATAATCAAATTTTCTTTTTAACATTTTTTTAAATTAATAAATGCTTACCTGATGGACAGAATTTTCTTGAGAGCAGCTTCTCTCACTTCCAAGTCATCAGACTTCATCATGGAGCACAGCATATTCTCGGGCAGCAAGGCAAAAGCATTGTACTTCAGGTTCTTGAAAGCAACACCCTGGATTTCTTCAGACTGCTGCTTGATCCTCTGGATCATGTTGAAGATGTACAGCTGCTGATTGTGGAACTTGCTGTCCCTTTTGATCTCAAACCAACTGACTGCATACACTTCCACAATGAACTTGATGGCCTGGTAAAACTTATCCTGTAGTTCTGGAGGGTAAGCACCTCTGGTCCATAGACACATCAATCTAATTGCCAAAGTCAACCATCTTGCATGGTTTAATGGTCCACTTTTCCAGGCAGCAAATCTTGGGTGACTTTGCCCCTGGAAATTCCAAGCACATACTCCAAAAGAAGCCTCTGGTCGCTACTGAGATCATTCAGTGTCTCCTCAGCAAATTCCATGTCATCCAGGGGGCCACTGAGTTTAGTGAATTCCACTTGTGGCAGAACTTGGTAGTCAATTTCACAGTTTTCCCAGCGGACCAGTGAAAGCAGTGGGACTTTTGGTACTGCCATCAAGATGCTTGAAAACAGCTCTGAAAGGAAGCTCATTCTGATGGAGTGAACAGCCAATGGTGTGCAATTTCCGCTCAATCGCACTAAGTTAGGCCAATTAAAAGTTAAAAAAATAAAAGCATTACCTTCTTACTGGGAGGACAAGTGCAGATTATGTGCTGTGTTTGACAATTTTCTTTCTTGCACTTCACAGCATTGTCATCACAGGGACGAACAGGTAGCTTACAGGTGCAAGCAGAAATGTCAAAAAGTTTATCCAGCTTTTCCTCCAGATTCTGCTCCTGGACTGTAGAAAGAGATTTCCTGTTTCTCTCTCTTGCTTTCTTGAAGCACACTTTATCCACCAATTTCACTACATAATATTCCTCATACAGGGGCATCCGCGGGTTCACTGCCTGCCAGATCTCAATCACATCCTTTGCTATCATTTTAGCAATATCATAGTCTTTCAAGTCCGGGTGGCTGTTTTGGACGAAATAACTACTGAATAACTTGGCGGAGGGTAGGAGGCTCTGTTTTATCCAAAGGGGAAGGCTGGCCACTGAATTTTTTGGCACTATCACTTCGAGTTAACACTGCAGACTTCCGTTTTTTACCCATTTTTATGAAATATCTGAAAATAAACAATTAAATGAAAGCATCATAAAATAACTTAATTTAATACACATTTTATAGGTAAATATCATTAAAAAATACAAAATAATAGACTAATAAACATCTATAATGCATTTACAATAAGTTTCAAGCATCGTTTTGTTAAAAAAGCCGAATTTTACTTGATTATTTTGATGAAATAAGGTCGATATTTTGTTTGTTTACATTGCGCGAATGCCGCGCGCGCGATTTTACGCGTAAAATTCGGCAATTTTACAACTTAAACATAATTAACAATCCTAAAAAAATACAATCATTTTCACAAATATGAGTTGGTGCAACGTTTTTTATACATTAATACCTTTCTATCTAGACTAGTCCAAGATCATAGTTCCGAAATCAACCTACCTTAATATTTATATGTATATACAGTATATATATATATATATATATATATATATATATATTATATATATATATATATATATATATATATATATATATATATATATATGTGTGTGTGTGTGTGTATGTGTATGTGTATATATATGTATGTATTAGGGTGTCTCAAATATACGAATGGAGGATTTCGGGTCGGGGCGACGCTTGCCCGTATTACACCTTTATAAAGGATTGTTATCACAAAATTTGACAGCTGTAGGAGGATTTTTAGGGGTCACTCAAGTTCGCCACTTCTGTTTCACTTATACAAGATTTTCTTCTCTTTCGCAGGTGATGGTTACTAGAGCAGGAAACCAGTTGTGGTTGCTGGACAAGGCCCCAATTGCAGCGATTGTTTGTCCACGACTTCCATCGAAGGAGCAATGCCTGCTCCTTTACTTCCACCACCACCAAGACCAAGAGGGAAGGAAGACCAAATCGGAGAGCATTCGCCTGGTGGTGGAAACCATCTGGCCCATCTGGGAGAAGGCCAACATACCAACTACCACCAAGAAGTACGCAGGGGAGAAGCTGGCGAAGTTGATCGATACCTACGACGCACTCAAGAAGAACAGGACAAAGCCGCAAGAGGGTTACCGGTACAAGGAGGGGATGTTCAAGTTGGATTTGGAAGACGTGTTTGACGTGGCTCACTCCTCCGCGCTATCCTCCTCCAAGGTCCCTCAGGAGGACAAGGATTTTCTCACCTCGCAGAGGGAAGACAGGATGTCGTCAAGTCTTGCGGGGGTGGACCAGAAGACAGCGAAGAAGAAAGCTGTGGAGCGGAAGAGGGATCTTGCAGCCACGGCTAGGAAGAGTAAATGGGATGCTGGGGTGACACAGCTCATGGAGGTAGCGATCTTGGAGGTGGATGGTAGCAGCACTGAAATGAACACGGAAGACGAGGATGATGACGACGAGACGTACCAAGCGCCCAGCACCAGCAAGGCCCAGACTCAAAAGAAAAGGCGAATGAATGCCCTCACGGACCCGAATCTCATCGCTGCTTGGGATCGCGACATGATGTCCGTGAGACAAGCAACGTCGTCCTTTGCAGCAGCAGCTCAGAGTTTGGGTCATGACCTGGTAATCTCGCCAGCAACTGTTCATCGAACACGGAACAAGATCCGAAAGGAGATGGGAGAAGAGTTGACCCGAAAGTTCGAAGCTTCTGGTCCTTTAGTCTTGCACTGGGATGGGAAACTGTTGGAAGATATCGCCAAGGAGAAGGAGGTTGACCGGATTGCTGTTGTGGTGACGGGCGATGGAGTCGAGGAGCTTCTTGGTGTACCCGTTGCGGTGGACGGCACTGGAAAAGAACAGGCTGCAGCCGTACTCCAGGAAGTCCAGGCTTTTGGCATTTCGGAGCAAATCATTGGACTGGGATTCGACACCACAGCTGTGAACGCTGGGATGATCCAAGGTGCTTGCGTTCGCATTGAGCAGGAGTTTGGCCGTCCCATGTTGTGGTTGGTTTGCCGTCACCACGTCTTGGAGATCTTACTCAAGGATGTCTTCGTGCGATGTCTGGGGCCGTCCTCCCCCTGACATTCTCCTCTTCAAAAGATTTCAACAGCGGTGGGCCTCCATTGACAAAAGATCATTCTTGTCCATCGGTGACGAAAGCAATCCCACAACAACTGACAACTGGGCAAATCAAGCGTCTTCCATGAAGAAATACCTGCAGCAGACGCTTTCCCACGGCACACATCCCCGAGAAGACTACCGTGAACTCCTCATCCTTTCCTACCGCTTCCTTGGCGGTCAGGTCCAGGGGGGATTTCGTCAGCCTGGGGCCTATCACCACGCCAGATGGATGGCCAAAGCCATCTATGCCCTCAAGATTTTCATGTTCCGTCACCAACTGGACCTGACAGCCAGGGAAGGAGGAGGACTTCGGCGGCTGTGTTTGTTCATCTCCCTCGCGTACGTGAAGCAGTGGAATGAGGCAATGGTCTCGAATCGAGCTCCACTGAACGACCTAGAGTTCCTTCGCCTGCTCGAGGCCTACCCTGACAAGGAAGTCAGCCACACGGCATCCATGGCCTTGAAAAGGCATCTGTGGTACCTCTCAGAGGATCTCGTGGGGCTTGGTTTCTTTGACGACCGCATTCCAAAGGACACGAAGCTAAAGATGGTCCAACGACTTCAATCCCCCGCCACGAAGAAAGGACTCAAGCGGATCGATCCGAAGAACTTCAATCCACAGCAATCCATCGAGCTCTTCGTCACCCGGAGAACAAAAGAAGTCTTCTTCCGCGCGATCCTTCCAGAATCTGAGTCTCCCACCTTCCTCATGAAAGATCCAGAGGATTGGATCACTGACCAGGATTGGATCACGGCGCAAAAGAGGGTGAAAGCCCTGAAGGTGGTCAATGACGCCGCCGAGCGTGGTATCGCTTTGATGAAAAGATTCAATTCCACCATCACGCGTGATGAGAAGCAGAAGCAATTCGTCCTCAAGGTGGTTCGGACTCACCAGAAGTTGATCCCCGTCAAGACGAAGGAGAGCTTGAAGAGTAAAATCAAGTAGTGTAGGACAGATTGATGATGAAAACAATCCATTTATACGCGCTTATTTCAATTAATGAAAGGTGCATTTCGTTTATTTTCATTTTTGTTCAGAAATAAAGAGAATAAGAGAATGATAGAAATTTCTTTTTTTTCCTAAATAGCCACAAGAAAGTGTTAAACTTGAGTGACCTCTAAATACTGTTCGATTCCCATCATTTTTCGATTTTTAGAACCTCTATGCCTATTGAAATCGGGGCAGCATTCGCGAGCAAGAGAAAATCGAAAAAAAAAAAATTCTATGTATTAATGAGACACCCTAGTATGTATATGTGTATATATATGTGTATGTGTATATATGTGTATATATATGTATGTATATATATATATATATATATATATATATATGTATGTATATATATATATATATATATATATATATATATATATATATATATATATATATATATATATCCCCCTCCCCCGCGGGCCGTCTTTCTGGGGTGGATCGCCCGCGGGCTCCTGCCTCCATGTGGCGAGGGGGGTCAGCCGCGGCTGGGGGCCCTCCCGGGTCCCCCGCCCGGTTGCGAAGTAGACTTTTAGCATACCCTGCTATCCTACAGCCCCCTCTTTCCTGTCTTCCCCTCTTTCCTCTCTTCCTTGCCCCCTCTGTTTCTTCTGCCTTCTCTGTCCGACACTTCGCGCGCCCCGTGGACTGCCGGGGCTGGTCGCTGGGGGTCTCGCCCGCAAGGCTGGGGCCGGACTAGTTGGCTGGTAGGTGTGCCCGGGCCTGGGACCCTGGGAGGCCTTGGTCTTTGCTGCCGGCGGGGGAGAACTTTCGACGCTGCAAGGGCCCCTTTTGAAACGGGGGTACCTACATGGGACGAGGCACCCATCCTCCGCCGGCATGCGCTTGGTCCCCTTGGGCCCCGGGTAATCGGTTCCCCGCGGCCCCGGGCGCGAAACAAAAATAATTTTTTTTTATTGAAACATTTACAAATCTAATAAACCTTGTTGACGACCCGGCTTGTGAATCTGACCTCCCTCTGACTACCTCTTTGGACCCTGGGTCTGGTAAGGGCAGTCGGCAGCCCTCGCCCACCCCGTCTGCTCTTGCCGACGCCTCCTCTCCCTCTCTTCCCTAGGCTCGAGGCGCCGCTGCCCGACCCCCGCCAGTGGCGGATGGACCTGCAGAGGACCCCCCGACCCCTGGATCCCCCCATATTCCACGTCCCGATAGGGACCCACCTGCTTTCTTGCCCTCAGGTGGGGAGCCCGCGGCCCCGGTCGCCTCCCACTCCGGTCGGGCCTCATCGCCCTCGGCCCCTGGGGGACGTGGGACCCGACGTCGCCGTCCGCCTTTTTCGTCTTCCCGTCCCCTCGAAGTACCGATGGTGTTTGGCCCGACGGCTTCGCTCGGCCTTAGGACGGTGGACAAGTTCCTCGTCCTCCGCCCCTCCTCCTCCAAGCCCCTCCCCACTAACCACGAACTCCTCTTTCGAGCGATCCATGGGGTGACGGGGACGGCTCGTTTCGACCTTCGGCCTCAGAGGGATGGCTCCATTCTGATAAGGTCGCGTTCCTCTGCCGAAACCTCCTCTCTGCTCGCTATCCCCAATGTCCTGGGCTGCGGGATCACGGTGTCCCCCCACCCCCGCCTCAATCAGTGCCAGGGCACAATCTACGCTGCTCGTCTTCTACCTATCCCGGTGGAAGACCTCCAGACTGACCTCGCCTCCCAGGGTGTTGTGAGAGTATACCGCTTTCCCGACAGATCGCGATCCCCATCCGCCCCTTCTCCTCGCCTGCTCCTCACGTTCGACTCACTGGTACCCCCCGTTTCGGTATTCTGGGGCTTTGGTGAGAGACGAGCGTGCGAATTCTCGGTTCGACCATACGTGCCAGATCCTACGCGCTGTTTTCAGTGCAATAGGTTTGGCCACGTGAGCAGTTCCTGCCGTCAGCCGGCCCCGTTGTGTGTCCGCTGCGGCGGCCCTCCCCACACTTTGCCCTGTACTGCTCTGCCTTCCTGCACCAACTGCCATGGACCACACCCTGCTTCATCCCGCTCTTGCCCGTCCTTCCTCTTTGAGAGGGAGGTTCGGGCCCTCTGTTCATCAGAGTTTCTCAGCGCTCGGGAGGCGCGGGACCGGTTGCGTGGCCGCGAGGCCCGGCGTGGTGCTTCGTACGCCGAGGCTCTCCGTTCCCGGCCGCCGCCGGCCCAGACCCCGTCCTCACCGGCGGTTCCCAACGTGCCTCCACCCACCGTGTCCGCTACTCCCTGTCCATCCTCTGCCGCCCAGCGGACTCCCACCGCGGCTCCCTGTACTACCAGCGCGTCCCCACGTGTTCCCTCCGCGAACGCCGATGCTTCGTCGGCAACCCCCCTGCCCCTTCTACGCCCTCTCCACCGGCGCCTTCAGCCACCCCCATTCCGGACTGTGACCCGCCGTCACCCATGCGGGCCGCACGACGGAGGAGTAAGGGCCGCAAGCGCCGCGCCAGTAGTGACCCCGAAAGGTTCGAGGCCATAGGTCTCGCATCACCTTCCTCTCCCAAACACAAACGCCCCCTTCGCCCTACCGGCCCGGTGTCCTCACCGTCCCCACTGCACAACCGTTATGAACGCTCCCCCCTGGGGTCCCCGACGGCCCTCGTGGTGGGGGCTGAGATACACCCCTCTCCGGCCTGGTCGATGGACCCACTGGAGGGGGAACTCGCCCGCCTGGTCGGCGTGGGTGGGACGTGCACGCCCCCGCACTTGACCCGCCCTCTCTCTCCTCGACCTGCCTATGCTTCCGGGTGAGGTATTATTTTCCACTCCCCCTCGTAGTCCTGCCTCCCCTGCACCTCCGGTGAAGGGAAGGGCCTTCTGGATACCCCTCACATCCCCTTCTATGCATCGCTCTCTCCCGGATGTCCGGGAGACTCCTCTTCTGGAGGACTTGCCGGCGTCTGGTTCCACATCGCCCCCCTCGTCGGGGTGACCCTCGCCTTCGCCCTCGTTCGGCGTCCCCCGTTGGACCCCGGGGCTTTCCAATCTCCTTTTTAATCGGGCCGCCCGATCGGCCCACCCACGCCATAACCATCCTTTTCGCGGACTTTCCTACCCCTCCCTATACCTCGCTCCTGCAGTGGAACATCCGCGGGCTCCTGGTAAGCCTCGAGAGTCTCTCCTCTCTCCTGGCCTCCAGGTGTCCGGCGTGTTTCTGCCTTCAGGAGACGATTCTGGGATCCCGTTCCCTCCCTCGAGTGTCCGGCTACTGCGGGCTCCCCCGCCTCTCGATGGGGCGGGTAGGGGGGGCTCCGCGGTCTTCGTACACCGCTCCGTCCCTTTCCGCCCCCTCCCGCTCCGTACAGTCCTGCAAGCTGTGGCCGTGCGCCTTTCTTTGGGGCGCCAGCTCACGGTCTGCTCTCTTTACCTCTCCCCTAACGTACGCCCTCCACCCGATTCTCTCCGTGACCTAATTCTTCAGCTTCCCCGCCCTTTCCTGCTTCTCGGGGACTTCAACAGTCGGGACCCGGCCTGGGGGGACGTTTGCTCCACCTTTCTCTCCGGGACCCTTCTCTCCCTTATGGACGAGCTCGAGTTCACCTTTCTGAACGATGGCTCCCCAACCTGCCTTCACTCGGCCCACGACAGTTTCACCTGTATCGACCTTTCCCTGGTTTCCCTCGATATCGTGACGGAGTTCACCTGGGAGGTCCTGCCGGATTCTTCCGGCAGTGACCATTTCCCAGTGTGTCTTACCCCGACCCGTCTCCTCCCCCCCACCTCTGTCCGCCCGAGCAGACTGGGCCTCATACGCGAGGTGCACGGCGATCTCGCCATCAATTCCTGTCTTTCCCTCCGTTAGTGAGGCCCTCGCCTTCCTCGAGAGTAAGATCCTCTCGGCTGCCGCCAGTTGCATCCCCCGTACCTCTGGCTCCCCCAGGCCGCGCAGCGTCCCATGGTGGACCCCAGAGTGCTCTCATGCCGTTCAGGAGCGGCGCCGTGCCGGCCGTCGCTTCTACCGGACCCGCCAGCTGGAGCACAAGATAGCGTTTCAGCGCCTGAAGGCAGTGGCCCGTCGGGTCCTGAAACTAGCCCGGCGTACCTCCTGGCGGAGTTACGTGTCCGGGATCTCCTCCTCGACTGCCCCCTCGACTGTTTGGCGCAAGGTGCGTAGTTTTGAGGGGACCCATGTCCCCCCTCGATCCCCGGTGCTTCGGGTCGGGGACGACGAGTTCGTATCCGATCCGGAGGCCGTCGCGAACGCACTCGCGGCGCACTTCGCAGCCATCTCCAGTTCCGATTCCCCCCACTCCCGCCGCGATCCACCGGATTTTCCACCTCATAGGGATGACCCCTATAATCACCTCTTCCGCATGACGGAGCTTCGGGAGGCCCTCCGCCCCCGACGCTCCTCCGCCCCCGGCCCCGATAATATCCCCTATGACTTGTTACGGCACCTCCACCCCTCTGCTCTCAGCTTTTTACTGGACCTCTATAACCGGATTTGGTTGGAGGGTTCATTCCCGGACCGGTGGCGTGAGTCCATCGTCGTCCCCATCCCGAAGCCCGATAAAGACCCCTCACTCCCGTCGAACTATCGCCCCATTTCCCTGACATGCTGCGCCTGCAAGGTTATGGAGGCGATGGTCGCCTCGCGGCTGTCCCTTACCCTGGAGGCGAGTGACCAATACCCTGCTACTCAGGCTGGTTTCTGGCGCTTCCGGTCTACCACCGACCCCCTCCTCCTTAGCCACGACGTGCAGGAGGCTTTCTCCCGGCGTCACTTTGTACTCGCCGTCTTTTTCGACCTCCAGAAGGCCTACGATACTACCCGGCAGAGCGCGGTCTTTGACTGCTTACGCTCCCTCGGTTTCGTAGGCTTTCTCCCCTCCTTTATTTATAACTTCTTGTCCGCCCGTTCTTTCCGCGTCCGCATCGGTTCTACCCTCTCTGACCCCTTTCCGTTGGAGGAGGGTGTCCCTCAGGGTAGTGCCCTTAGCGTCCTGTGTTTCTCACTAGTGATGAACACAGTCGCTACGGTCCTGCCTACTTCCGTTTGTAGCTCCCTCTATGCCGATGACCTGGCTATCTATTGCTCTGGCCGCCTCCCGTCTTTGGCTGAACGTCGACTCCAGCTAGCCATCAACGCGGTGGTTCGCTGGGCGTCCTCGGTTGGCTACGCTTTCTCACCCTCTAAGTCTTCCAGTATGCTTTTCCGTCCTCGGCGCCTCCGTCTGTCGCATACCTTCGCCCTTACCCTTGCCGGCACTCCTCTTCCCCTCATCCCATCCGTTCGATTCATGGGTATGACCCTCGACGAAGTTTTCGGTTGGGTTCCACACCTTAGGCGGTTGCGGCAATCATCTCGCCGCACCCTCTCCCTTTTGAGTCACCTGTCCCACATGACCTGGGGGGCGGACAGGCGTACTCTGCTGCGCCTGTACACCTCCCTGGTGCAATCCCGCATCGACTACGGCTGTGTGGTCTACAGCTCCGCCTCCTCTCCGGCACTCCGTATGCTGGATCCTCTTCTCCACCGTGGCCTTCGCCTGGCGTCGGGTGCCTTCCGCTCGTCCCCTGTCGCTAGTCTTCAGGTGGACTGCGGACACCCCCCCCTGCCCCTTCGCCGGGGCCTTCTCATGGCGAAGTGTCACCTTCGCGTCTGCCGCCTCCCGATGTCCCTACTCTTCTCCGCAATCTCCCAGGCGCTACCCCGGCCTGACACGTGGCATTTCGCTGCCTCTCTGGCCGAGATCTTTTCATCCATGGGGATCCCCCCACCCTCTATCCTGCCGTTCTCCTTTGACTTGTCGCCCCCCTGGCTGACCACCCCTATCTGCCGCTGCCAGGCGCTTCGTGGCCTGCGTAAGGAGTCTCCTCCTACCGTCCTCCGGTCTTCTTTTCTGGCCCATCTTCCCGTACACTCGGACGACGTTCCCGTCTACACCGACGCCTCGCGGCCGCCGTCTTCTCTCCGTCGCTGTCACCTACCTCCCGGGGTATCCCCCTGCCGGTTCAGGCCTCCATCTTTTCCGCGGAGCTCTTTGCCCTTCTGGAAGCCCTCCGTCTGGTATCGGGTTTTTCGCGGTCTTCCTGTACCATTTTCTCGGACTCGCTGAGCGCCCTTCAAGCGCTCGAGCGCTATGATTCCCCGGACCCCCTCGTACGCCTTATTCAACAGGAGTACCATGTCCTGCACACCGTTCACCGGATCCGGGTCACCTTCTGCTGGGTTCCTGCCCATGTTGGTGTTTCCGGTAATGAGGCGGCTGACCGCACAGCCCGGTCCGCCGCCTCGATGCCTCCCCTCCTCCGCCCGCTCCCCTTCTCTGACAATGTGCAGGTCTTTCGTTCCTTCTACGACCGCATATGGCAACAGTCCTGGGACGATGCCACCGGAAATAAACTCTGGTCCATACGCCCCCGCCTGTCATATTGGGCGTCCTCTTTCCACCACTCCCGACACAAAGAGGTCGACCTTGCGCGGCTTCGCATCGGCCATACGCGCCTCACGCACGGCTACCTTATGTTCCGGCAGGAGGCTCCTCGTTGCGCTTCCTGCCAGTCGCCCCTCACCGTCTCTCACATCCTTGTGGAATGCCCCACCCTGTCGTCAGTACGTCGTCGCGCCTTCCCGTTCCTTTCCGATTTCCCCCTCCCCGATCGTCTACGTCTTATGCTCGCTGAGAGCCCTCTCTTCTCGCTTGACCGTCTTTTCCTCTTCCTCTCCCAATCTCGCATCCTATCTGAGCTTTAGGTGACTTCTCACCCGTCGTCCGCTGTCCTCCCACTTCTAGTGCCTTTCCCCCGTCTCCGTTTCTCTTTCTCATATTCCGCCTCGCCATGATATCCACTAACGTATAGCGGGAAATGGCGGTAAACGCCCCAATACAAAAAAAAAAATATATATATATATATATGTGTGTGTATATATATATATATATAAAATGTGTGTATATATATATATATAATATAAAATGTGTGTGTATATATATATATATATGTGTATATATATATATACATATATGTATACATATATGTATGTTTGTATGTGTATGTGTATTAGGGTTATGACATTTTTATAACCTCATGTTCCTGTATCATAAATCGATGAACTTTTGCCCCCTGACAATGAAAATAACAGTTTTTTCGAGATATTTTGAAAAAACTTCACCCCAAAATAAAAAATAAAAAATTAATAAAGTAATAAATATTCGTTGCTCCTTGGTATAGCTATTGCAGATGGGTCTCTGTTCCAGTGATTTTCCAGAGTATTTAGTGCTTTTCGGTATTGTTGCAAGATATTGGACAATTTATGATAATCATCAGGTAACCAATCTAGAATGGTGCAATGCAGCTGTCTCGAATATACTAATATACTATATTTGCTTTCGGGGTGACATTTTTTTTTAATTCTGAAGAATTAGGCCTTTTTTTATTGTTTTCAAGCAAAAGTTCATCGATTGATGATACAGGAAACAATATTTATGGCAAAAAATTAAAAAGTCATAACCCTAATGTGTATGTGTATGTGTGTATATATATATATATATATATATATATATATATATATATATATATATATATATATATATATATATATATTAGGGTGGTCCAAATCCATAGGGGGAAATTTCAAAATTGTCTTAGATAGTCTCCACAAGTGTGGTTTTTGTCCATTTAGTGTCCACATGGTCTGTGCAAAATTGCAGCGTGATTGGTGAATATGTAGAGGTCGCCCCACTCTGAATATATATATTATATAATGTACTTTTTCTTCCGTAGGTCCGATGGCTCAAACTCGATCAATTCCAAAAGTTTGGCTTCTAGGGATGGCAACTGGAACTTTATCCACGTCAAGGCTCCCTACATGCCTTGACGCCCTCCTTTTGGGGCAATACCACCACATCAATCAAAAGCAAACCACCTCCGACAGTCTGAACCAGGCATGCCAGAGGGTGATTGAAGTCTGGACCCGAGCGCGGATCCCAACTCAACGGATCGACTCCTGTGTCCGTAAGCTTTCAAAGCTTTTAGACCGCTACAAAACACTCAAGAAGCACAGGACCAGGCAACGTGCCAGCGATAGAATGAATGAAGACATCTTCAAAGCGGACATCCAGGAACTGTTTGACATCGCAACCAGTGATGCCATGAGCACAATCGTCAACGTTGAGGACCGAAATTTCCTGTCCATGCAGCGCAAGGACGTCAATTCTTGCAGCATGGCTGGCATTGATAAGGAAACGACTACACAAGAGGACAGAAAGCGATCCAGAATGGAGAAGGAAGCCAAGAGGAAGGCAAGGCATGAAGCAACACAGAAAGATTTGGAAGAAGCAGGAGTGTCATCAATTGATCTTTCCTCTTCTTCTTCTTCCCTTTTTTCGCAAGACGACGACGACTATAGACCATCGGTTCCGATTCCTTCTTCGTCTGAAGCTCCGGCACCAAAGCGTCCCAAGAACAAGGTTACGAACATTTTCCAATCTCCAGAAGTCATTGGAGCAATGGATCGCACCAATCTTTCTGACCGGAATGCTGTTTTCGTAACTGGAGCTGTATTACAGGCCGCGGGGCATGATCTGTCTGGGATGACGTGCTCTCGGAGCTCTATTCATCGCTACAGAGAAAGTGGGCGAGAACAGGCAGCTCGAGAAGACCTAGAATCATTCTCTCTAGAAGACCCTGTCCTTCTCCATTGGGACGGAAAGCTTCTCCCGGCATTGAAGGGAAGAAGACGAATGTGCATCGGATAGCAATCCTTATAACATTCAATGGACAGGAGAAGCTGCTTGGTGTCCCAAAGATGAAACAAGGAACTGGAGAAGCACAGGCCCAGGCATGCCTTCAAACTATGAAATTATGGAACGTGGAACAACATGTGAGAGGTCTCGTCTTCGATACCACTGCGTCAAAACACGGGTTTACATCGCGGAGCCTGTGTCAGGATTGAAGAAGCATTGGGTCACGAGCTAGTTTGGATCGGTTGTCGACATCATATACTTGAAGTCGTACTTGCTGATGTCTTTGCCTCAATATTTGGCTCAACAGGAAGTCCTGAAACAGGCCTTTTTAAGCGATTTCAAAAGGAATGGCCATCTCTCTCCCACGAAGCATTTGTCTCAGCATCGGACAGCTTGTTTGAGAACCCTCAACTCCAAGAGATGAGAAAAGAGATGCTCACTTACTTACCTAACGCTCTTCAGGCAAGCCAACCTCGTGACGACTACAAGGAGTTCCTTGAACTATCTTTGCTCTTCCTGGGGGAAAGACTGGTGGTCAACTCTTTATCCGAGCTCCGGGTCCCATGCACCACGCGAGATGGATGGCGAAGGCGATTTATGCGCTCAAAATCTACCTCTTTCACTATCAATTCAAGCTCACAGCACGCGAAGAACGAAACGTGACTCAGCTGGCTTTATTTGTCAGTCTGATTTACGTCAAGTACTGGGATGAAGCGCCAATGGGGACACAAGCTCCTCTCAATGATCTCAAAATGCTGCATCTTCTGGAAAAATATCCACACGGAGGAGCTGCACAAGCGGCGAAGACAGCTCTAAGACGCCACCTGTGGTACTTGTCGGAGCATCTGATTGGACTGGCCTTCTTCGATAATAGGATCGATCCTGATACCAAAAGGAGAATGGTTCAACACCTCCAACATCCCCAAAAGAATGGCTGCCCCGACGAATCGACATGGCGGAAGCTGGTGTTGAAAATGATGTGGCATCCTTCGTCACGAAAAGGACATTGACCCTCTTTGATGCCTTGAAAGTTGGAAGTAAGGAGGAAGCGCGCCAGTTACTTCAAAAAGATCCACGGGAATGGCCAAATGACAAGAACTACAGGGAACTTAGAGATCGCGCCTTAAAGATGAAAGTCGTCAATGATGCTGCCGAGCGAGGTATTGCTCTCGCACAACGCTACAATGACACTTTGACACGAAACGAGGACCAGAAGCAGTACCTCCTACAACTCGTAGCCGCCCACCGAAAACAGATACCAATACCATCCAAGGCGACTCTGATGCAGAAGAAATAATGAAGATACACCCATTATCATGTCCTATTGTCTTACTGTTTTCTTTCATATTCTTTGAGAACCAAAAAAAAATTTAGTTATTCAGCTGTCTATATATTTCCCAAATTTTCAAAAAGGGGGCAAGTGGGGCGACCCTAAATATTAACCGAATAACGTGAAACTTTGCACAAATACTGTCCACACCAAGAGGCATAAAACCAACCTTGTGGAGAGACTTAGTCGATGCTTTAACTTTTTGGACCACCCTAATATA